>CAEGAD010092198.1:0-66785 GCA_903067055.1 Poeciliopsis paucimaculata | reverse complement strand
CCTGATCTTTGACATACTTCCAGTCGTTTGATTTTAGACTGTCTATTAGCTAATTTTTACTTATCCCTTTCCCTATCGCGTCACGGAATTTAAGCGCCTGTTTTCGCCGGACTCCGTCGTCCGTTTCACCACGGGTATTAGCCGGGCCCCGCTGCCCACAACAGGACAAGGTCTCAACCTTGCATAGTACAATAAAATGGATTTATTGTAGTATGATTGAAGCTTTCTGTGGGACAAATACCTGAATAATATCTTCTACCAGAAAGTTTTCAGTAAAATGTTTCAAATTCACTTAACCATATGCCGGGAAAAAGTAAAATTTTCAGATTGTTATACAGTTTTGTAATGCATCCATATTATCTCCAACAAATAAAACTATTTTAATACATACATTACAATACATTCACAATCTGAAAAATGATTTTGACACCCCACAGATCATTAATGTAAGTAATGAATAATTTAGGCCCCAACATTGAACCCTGAGGAACCCCACAAGTGATGTCCAAACATCCAGAGACTTTTTCCATTTTTACAAATCATCATATAATCCTATATGCTTCTTTTTCATAATACTATTCAAGATATTCCAAGATATTCTTCAGCATTGTGTTTATTTTTATTTAAAATACTAATGAATTAATTTATTTTTGTACTTCTTATATTTACATTCTACTTCTCTGGTTTTTAATCTCATATTTAATCTTATGTTATATGCTTATATAAGCATTTTGCAATCCTTTTGTTATCCAAGAGGAATTACAATATCAATGTTTATTGTTATATACCTTTATTGGACAGTTTTTGTTATGATGCCCCATAAATTTTTCTTTAGAAACAAATCATTTTTTCCACCCATCAATATCTAAACAAATATTATACATAATATCACTATCATAACGTGTAAATTAAGATTATTGTGTTTATAAGTTGGGTATATAGTGACAGAAATGGTTTGTCTGTTTTTTATTTAGTTGCACTATTGTCACAAGGATGTTTTCTCCTCCTGGGGATAAGACCATCAATCTCCCGCTGTCTCTTTCACACTTTCTGTCTGGCTTTTTCCACTTTTTTATACCTTCTAGCAGTCGATGCAGAGATGAGCACGCTAGTTTCTTCAACCCGTATTCCTTCGAAATCTACCGATTCAGTACCAGAGTGATTACACACAGTCAAAAGATTGCTCTAAGTTGGTCAACACTCTCCACATGTACCTCTGTTGCTGAATCAGGAAGGTGATAAGACGCCAAATGTTTGTAATTTGTTGTAATTATCTTCTGACCTCTTTTAGCCATTATATTGTCCAGGAGTTACAACAACAGCCAAATTCAAAGAAATTCAAGTCGACGACGAATGTTGTCCTTGCTTCTTGTTTGACCTTTACAGCAGAGGCGGTAATTATTCAGTGTGTCGTGTGGCTGTGCATTACATGGACAAATGTCACCGAGATGTCTCTGTAAGATGAACCTGCTAAAGAAATCTAATTATCTCCACCAGATACGGTTTCATTGTGTGGCGCTTTTCTTTGTGCAGCGTGTTTACCTATTAATTTATTCCAAAAATACAGCAGAAATGCTCAGTGTGGGGGATCAGACTATCTGATGAAACTGGAGATGAAACCTCTCTGACATGTTGGAGGTTCTCTTGCTGCAAAGATGAGCTTTGACAGGAAATTGCTTCTTCTCAGTGCAAAACCTCTAAAAACAAACATGTCACATTTTGAGTAGCTTTTTTTTCAACAAGAACTCTTTCTAACATTCTTTGTTTTTGTTTGTCTCTCAATTATCCTTTTACTGCACCTAGTTTTAATCTGTTTTCATTGCTTCAATGTGTTTTTTGTTTGTTTCTGGGACTGGAAAGCTATATGGTATATATATATATATATACTGTATATATAATACAGAAATGTTCAAATGTAACAAATCTTCCACACAAGACCAATCAATACTGGCGTCCCCCAGGGCTGTGTTCTCACCACACTATTATTTATCTGTATGCTGGGATTTTCGATCGAGCAAACAAATTACCTGCATTTTTCATGTCAAATTCCTTCATTTCCCACAATCAAAATAGATGCTACCAATTGTTTTTTTAGCTAGTTTGGCGCCTAGCCTTGTTTTTCTCCAGAAATCCACCACTCATCTTTTAATGCTTCTAAACAACAAAATCAAAAACTCTAATTTGCTTATATTTAATTTTTTAAATGTAGTAATTGAGCGAAGACCGAAGTCAAATTACTTTTTACCTGCACAAACGGCCAATAAATCTGATTCAGATTCTGTTTTGTTTTTTTTGTCTAAGCTCAGTAAAAGTAAGAAATTTAAGTATTTTTAGATTCACTTCATGAGGGAATGTTTAAAAAGTGCAGCAATTAGAGGATTTATTAGAAAGAAATAGGAAACGGAGATGATGTCTGCAGCCTTCATGAGTCAGACACCCAGTGTGGGGAATCATTGCAGGGTTTGTGGAGCTCATGACTCTTCCCACAGGGTTTTTCTTCCTCCGTTTGGCATCCCCAAGGTGAATATCCAATTAACCCCTCAATGTTTGTGCAGAGACGGATTGGTTCATTTGAGTGCCAATGGACCAGAGGGCTTTTGGAAAGTCAGATCAACACATAGCCTGCTTTCTCTCTCTCGCTCTCTCTCCCCTGAATATTCACAGACGCAGACACTGATGGTGGTCTGTCTCCTCTAAACAGCTCTAAAAAGGTTCGGTGTTGACATAAAATGCAGATAATTGACTCTTGTCTTGAATATAAAACGGATCATTCCCAAGGTGAGGAGGCATATGGTGCGGAAATGTGGAAAACTGCCACCTCTCAGCAGGACAGCAAAGGCTTTGATTCTAAACAGACTGTCAGAGGCTTTCAACAATATATTAACATGTTTGTTCAATTTGGGTTATTTTTATTTCAAAACAGACCTTCACTACACAGAAGCCTTTAAACAGACTGGCTGCTGGGAATAGTGGTGCAACTGGTTCTAGAGCTGCAACACTAATTGATACTCTAAACACCCTAAACATGTTTCCTCCTTCTGGTTTTTGCTTCACTTAAATTTGAAAGCTTATTAAACAAAGATAACCTAAATAAATTAAAAAAAAGCTACTCAAACTAACTTGTTCGATGTGAAATCATTACCAATAAATCCCTTTTAGATGGGGTGGTTCGCTTTCACACTGAATTGTGTCAAAACAACCAAACCATTTACAACTTATTCCCCTCCTCACCTGTGGGGGCGCTGCACCAAGGATACAAATATAAAATCCTCTTTAGAAGACACTGAGCTCAACTTCTTATTTCACAAATGTAAACTAAAATGGAGTGGTGTTAGTTTTTAATGGTTACAAGATTTTTTTTTAATCCATTTCACTCACTAAAGGTAGACTTCTGCATTTGTTTTGGTCGTATTTACCCAGAATGCCCTCTGCTGTTGTCCACGTCCTGCTTCCTGCCACTTGGTGTTCACATATGCATTCGAACCGCACCAGAATTCACTTAAACTGCACTGTAACCTAAGTGTGTAGGCAGGCCAGAGTTTGCTTTTTGAGGGTATTTTTACATTTGATAGTCGGTTTGATTGGGGGCCAATTTCTTATATTTCAGCTCGTATTTACCCAGAATGCACTGCTATGGTCTACTTCCTGCTTTTGCAGCAGTCTCCGGTCCACTTTGCATCCTCATATGCGTTCAAACCACACCAAAATTTACTTCAACCAAACAGATACTGAGGTTTTATGGTGGACTAAAGTTAATCAAAGTTATTGCTGCTACAGATTGGTAAATATGGCGTCCACCATATTTCCCAGCGTACCCTGGCTGTCAATAATGACTGGTGTTTTGGACGCTACATATTCTTGTATGCTAAATGTGTTTGTATAATGAATAGTCATTTATTTCTATGAAAATCAAAATGTTCCTCTTGTCTCATCTTCACCCACAACATGGGACAACATGTCCATTAATTTGAACACTAGATTTTAGTCAAATCATTTCTAGCTATTGTTGTTTACTCTCCTTATCTACTTCATAAAGAGTCTAAATGAGTTGTTTCTTTCTACACAATGAGTTCATTCAATTTGTTTATCCTCTTGCAGCCTGATGCACAAGTCCGTAGTATTTTATCCTAAAAAGCGGCGCTGTCAGCTCCACCCGATCCAATGCTGTCGTCAAAATGGAAAAACAAGCTCCAGGCGTCCTGGGCTCATTGCTGAGGAGATGTCACAGCTTGCACGGCGACATATTGTCGCCGCTGAACAAACACAGTTTGCTAAGGAATCGAAGGGCGAGAGACTAGTAATGAGAGGGGAGCTCCTGGTTTGGTGCCATTTCTTACCGTGGCTGTCTGTCAGGAGCCTCGTTATCTCTGCTTTCTACTGCTGGCCGGCCTTGTTATCCTTAAGTCCTGTCTATTGTCTTATTATCTCAGAGGGGAAAGAACCAGTGTCATTTTTAAAGACTGGACAGTATCTATTCATAGAAGCCAAGACAACATTTCAGAACAGTACCTCGCCTTTGAGCATTAGCTTAAATCAGCTGCTGTATTACAGCAAAGGAACATCAGCGAAGTCCTGATAACGCTGTCAGAGAATAACGGGAAACTTCTAGTCCAGACAT
Source organism: Poeciliopsis paucimaculata (assembly GCA_903067055.1). Taxonomy (NCBI): domain Eukaryota; kingdom Metazoa; phylum Chordata; class Actinopteri; order Cyprinodontiformes; family Poeciliidae; genus Poeciliopsis; species Poeciliopsis paucimaculata. The sequence continues at coordinate 62,167 of CAEGAD010092198.1, read as the reverse complement.
CATCAGTACGGTTTATTAGAGCGAGAATTTTTTAATCTTTCACTGGATTTACTGCACTGTAGGTGTCTGTAAAAGTTGGATTATTAAACTCAAAGTTAGGCTTTAACATCACTCAAAATATTTCAGTATTACTTTTAGGCAAAAGTAATTATTTTACTTTTTATTTTACGATTTTATTATTTTAAGAGTCTTTTCAACTTATTGTTTTAAGTCATATAGCACCAATGGTGTAATAAGGGAAGAACACATTCTCAAAGATTAATAAACTTTAAATTCTGATGAACATTTCACACTGAAAGTGGACGACATTTTAAATATTCAAAATAATCAACAAAACAATAAATAAAATGAATTATGAAGGCTTTGTATGCAAAATTGTCCTTCAAAACAAGGAATAGTTGAGACCAAAACGCCAGGCTGAAGACTTTTGTTAACCAGTTTTTGGTAGAAAAATAAAAAAATAAATCATGCAAATGCAAATTTTTGAGGTCAATTTAGTTTATTATGCGATTTATTGCTTATTGCAACAGACCTGTAAACAACAAGTTGTCATCAAGTTATTACAATCAATAATCATTTTGTTGTTTTGAGACCAATCTCAAGTTGACATTTTTGAGAAGACATTCTCAAAAATAAATAGATTTTAAATTCTAATTAACATTTAACACATGAAAGAAGACATTTTAAATATCTGAAATAAATAAGAAACAAAAATAACAACAAAAAAACTTATCAAGAAGGGCTACACTGTGAAAAAACAATAAATAATTCAAATTAAAATGATTGAACTGGTTTTAATTTACCAGGTGATTAATTGGTTTTTTGATTTTTTTGCTTTTTGCCTAATATCATAATGTAAGTTCTTCTGCTCAAAAACCAATAAACTTTAATTTACAGATCCAAAATAAAAACACAACAACCAAAATCAATCATCAGAGTGGAAACTACAGACCTCATTTTAATTCATCATGCAATTATTGATTAATTTCATATTGTGACAGATTCAATGACTTTGATTGTGTTCAGGTGTTTTCTTTTACAGTCACAAAGTAAATCTTCACAAATGTTTAATTCTTCTTGAGTTGTTTGGTTTGAGAAAACCTCAGTCTTTCCTGAAGCAAAGCAAACATTTAGTTACCAAATATGAACAATGCCTCTGCTGTGGCTGCCTTAGGATATTATTCTATTGCAAACAAATTGGGAAATGTTAGAGCGCATAGGTGCTTTATTATTTATAATACTCAGAAAATCTCTTCTCTGCCTCACAGGTACATTGGCTCTACTTAACATTTCAGCATTTTTACCCTCTATAATGGGAAATTTTAATGTAATATCCCTTTTTAGGTTAATCTTTACTCTAGTTCTTGTTTTAACAAAACATTTTTATGAAGAACTTAGATTCTTCTTACATCTGGAAATAAAATTAAAAAGTTCAAAGATTAGTTTCATGTTTTTTGGAGTTGTAGGACACATTTAGGATCATAATAAAGTGGCTTTTTTTTAAAAATAAAGTAGAAGGAAACAAACTTATAAAAGTGTAGAGGAAAAACCAGTGAGTCATGAAAAAGAAACTGATACTGACTGAAGTAATAATAAACTACATAAAGACTTAAAACTATAAACTTTGCTTGTTTTAGGCCTGTTAGATTTACCAAAATTATTTCTATTTGCCAAAAGCCACAAAAATCAGAGAGAATATGTCAGAGATTTATTACTTATTGATTGGTCAGTATTTGGTGCCATATTCTTTGAACTGAATGACTTAGCAGAGTGGCTAAACATCATTAAAAAATATTAAAAAGTCTTAAATTTATAGAAATAAGTAGGTTGACCTTAAAAATGTTAGTCACAGAGCGTAAATTTAGTTGTGGCAGGACTATTTAATCTTATATATTCTATATAATTTGTCTTTTCTTGCAGGACTTTATCGTTTGAGTTGCGCTAATAAACCCTTGCTAGAAAGTTCGCTTTTTTACATCCAATATGGCTTCTCTTGTTGGACACAAAGTTATCAGACAATGTTTGTCACTACTGACAAACATTGTCAGACACATTCAATTTATGTGTGCCCTTTGTACATTTATGTTCTAAAGGTCTTAAATTTAATTCATGATAGTCTTAAAAGATTTTTGAGTTAGAACAATAGTTTAGGTAAAAATACTGAAGATTGTGACAAAAAAACAGAACAGAATCAGAAGAGAAGGCAGAAACAAAACAAAAAAAGTGAATTAAATTGAATTAACTGAATGAAATAATCTTAGAAAACTTTACATTAGGAGAGAAACAATCCAGAAATTGACAGGATGTTATTTCCTACCAGCACACACATAGATTGTATTAATATTTTTCCTCTGTCTACTACTTAAGTATATAAAACTGAAGCACCTGGCTGTTTTCCAATATTAAAATCTGAGGCAGTGTAATTTCCTCCATCTTTTGCATGGGCTATTTGCTTTATTTCTACTGTGGATTCACAAAGCAGAAACACAGCAGATGTTAGCGGCGTCACAGTTATCCTCAATGCAGTTACCAACACAGCAGATGCCACGAAGTGATCAGATACTTCAAAAACATCTTTGAATTTACTGAAGAACTCACCTTTACTCATTGATTCAGAGATAAAAACGCTAAAATTTAAACTTATATTAACTTAAAAAATTGTATTTGCAGTTTAGTTTCTGTAACTTTTTTTCACCAACAGCAAGAAGGAAATATTTGCTGGGGATTTTTCTTGTTTTGTTAAATGTTTGCATTTTGTTGAGTCATTTAGTGGTTTGTGTTTGTTATACTAATTACTGTTTTATGTCATTACTTGAATTTCTTTGTCATGGTGTTTAGTGTGTAAAAATGAGAAATATGTGACTTTTGTCCCAGAAAGTCTCTGAACTTAATCTCAAAATTAGCTGGATAAAATATTTTATCCAGCTAATTTAAGATTTTTGGCACTCTGAAATTTCTATATTTTTTTTCTGTTTATGAGCTTTATCCAAAATTTTAGTTTTTATAGCAAATGTTTCAAAAATAGAAATGTCCATGTTTTTTTTCTGATATAGCTTAGAATTCCAGATTTTGTTTCTAGATAATTTTTGACTTTTGAAAAATGTTGAGAATTTTCTTGCAAATGTTTCGCTTTTTAAACTCTAAAATTTACAATTTTTGTGGAAAAGAAATCTTTTGATTAATAGCAAAAAGTTTCTAGCAAATTGTTTAACTTTTTGAACTCAAAAATTTTCAGATTTTTTTTCAAATCCAGAAATGTCCATATTTTCATTCTGTGAAATTTTTGAGTTTTTGTTACAAATCTTAAACTTTTAAAGGTAAAAAATTTCAAGATTTTTTTCTATGACGTTCCTGATAATTAATTTCAAAATTTCTGAGATTTTTGGAGGAAATGTACTCATTTTTTTCTATATACAATGACCTTAAGTCGTTGTACAAAACAGAATCACTGCTCTGGGAGATATGTTCAATTGATTGGGTGCTAGTCGTGTTGATTAAAGGCAAATGCACTATGTAAGTTTTCCAAATCTCCTTCGCTTTAATTAAACTAAAGTCAAACAGCCAGACTTAAGCCTCTCTATCTCCTCGGAGCTCGCCATCCTCTGGGTTATCACAAACAAACCAGTTGGTGGAGCTCAGCCAACTGCTTTATTGCTTACAACACATCAGAGAGGCTCAGGTCTGCTTTTGGGAACTTCTGAAAAGCTATTAAGACCTAAACAAATGCTAAATTTCAACCTGTCCTCTAGCACAAAGTGTACCAAGGCTTATTGAAGGAAACGCCCAGGAGACGCGCTGGAATCTCTCTATCCGCCCAGACAGCGACAACTTTGTGTAACCGACTGCTGCTGATCCTCAAATAACACAGCAGCTTCCATTTCCATCAGGAAACACATTAATTACTCATCAGCACATCGTTTACCCCATCGCCCTGCTGGTCCATGTCTCACCCAACGTCTTGTCACAAACAATTAAGCCAACAAAGATGGCAGTTAATTAAATTAAATCCAGTGACGTATCGTTTAGTTGCAAAGTCGTTGCAATTACAGAGTCTGGAGGGTGAAGAATGCGGTATTTATTGGAGAGACGGATTTGGTTTGACGTTAGAGAGATGAAAGTGGGCGGCGGACTTTATCTCTGGTCTGAACCATCCGCTCGCTCTGACCTCATGCCCATGTCAAATTATGCACTTTTAAGATTCACCATTGTCACCAAAAATCTAAATCTTACCAAGTTTCTAGCAGAAATATCTTAGATAACTTGAAATAAGACAAACTGCCTGGCAAGTAACTTTTCAGCAAGATATAAGAGGTTGTTTTAAGTTAACATTTACTTACTATTAATTTTTAAAAAGTACTAGTTCCATTGGAAGATTATTTCAATTACTGAAATAATAAGTGAAATAATAATATTTAAAAGGTTTGAACACTTTAAAATTACCACAGAAAAATCACTAAAGAGTAACAGAAGAGTAAAAGTAAAAAGGTTTAAAAGGGGGTTTTTAAGTAAAAAAAATAATGTATAAGGAAATAAAAGTAAAACAATGAGTAGGGTTGCTGTGAATGATTATTTTTGTAATCGAGTATTCCACCAATTATCTTTAAGATGTATTGAGTAATTGAATAAAAATTAGATAGAATAAAATACTGTAGCAGCAATATTAGTATTGGATATCAACATCGGCCCAATTTTTTATATTTGTGTGTGTGTAACAACAACAGCTCATTTTCTAAGCTAAATTAAATTACATTTAATAATAAAGCAGGCGCTCACAAAGACATTTGTAAAAAAAAAAAAAAAAAACAGTGTCTGTACTCCAGTTTTTAGTGTATGTATTTGTCTTCAGTCAATTTAATAGATAATACCGCACCTTGGACAATCATTTATAGCTTTTTCGTCAAAAATAGCGATAGGATTTTCACACATTTCACACACCATCTCAGTCACACATCTGTTGTGACTGAGATGGTGGTACATTTATTTTCTGCTCACCTGTATTAGTACACCCGCCGCGCTCTTCACCGCCACCAGGCAGCGACTCCGGGAGGAAAAAGGCTGCCGTACTCCAGGAATTGTGTCTGTCACTTTAAGGATGCTTACTGATCCTTCAAAAAATGACAAAAACCCAGACATTATGATCAATCAATAAAATCCTCCCAGAACGAACTTAAAAATTGGACATTATGCCGCTAGCACTTAGCACTCAGCAACAACTCAGAGCCAGAAGTGAGAGCGTCAATAATTTTGACAGATTTTGGTTGAATTATTTACATTACTTAAAAGTGACTCATGCACTTCTTTGAGTTTTTCATTAAATTATCCATTTTACATGTAACACATTCTCATCCATAAATGTCTAAAATAAAACACATCCTTGCATCATTACATATTCCAGTTGCTCACAGTGCAGCTTTGTAATTACAAAGGCCAGGCCATTTTCATAAAATTGGCGATACATGCATATTTAACCCACTTATCAGTCAAATGCACAAATTGTTAATCAGTAGAGAGGGGGATTAATGAATGAATTACATGCTTTAGTGATCCCTGCTGAGGAATTTGGTGTTTTCTGAGCTCATCTCTCTCTGCTGGAAGGTCAGAGCAGAGGGTCAGCTGCAGACAGGAAAAAATAAAAAAACACTCCGGGAGCTAAAACGGCTTCATTCTGCAGGACAGGTTGGATCCCTGCCAGCATGTCGGGCTTCACCCTGGGTTCATCTACAGACGAATGGCCTCGCTAACCTTAAGACGGCCCGAACTTCATTATACGAACACATGAAGGAGCTGCCTCCAAGGTTTTTACAACAAAAATTAATATAAAGGCAAACGTGGAAAATCTTCCCTGCAACAGAAATCCTGCGAGTTAAATTTGTTTTGCATGTTTGGATAAATATTCCTTCTAGTTTTGCTCTTTTTAATGAAGTATTCTAATATCCAAACTTTTTTTATTTCTTTTAAATTACATTTTTAAAAGAATTTAAAATAAAAATTTTATTAAGATAAACAAAATAGTCTTATTTTATATAAAATGGATCAGTAAATAATATCTGTATTGTCCCAATATTAAAAAAAAATATATATATAGATTGGTGTTTTGGTCTCATATATCCATTTTTTGAAGGATAATTTTGTTTACAGAGACTTCTTAATTAATTTTATTTGCTGTTTTGGATATTTAAAATGTCTTCCAGTTCCAGTGTTAAATATTCATTGGATTTTAAAGTTTATTAATCTTTCAGGTACGTTCTTTAATTTTTATTACCATTATATTGCATGAAAATGGCCTCAAAACAACAACAATATTATCCATTTGTTGTTTTTTTTTGAGTTGATTGTTTTCTTATTTGAGCTGCAAGATTAAATAAATAAATTTATTTTATTTATTTATTGAGACTAAACTAATGAATGGGAATCTTTTTTTTGCATTTTAATGAAAATCGTATTTGTAAAACAAAAGATGAAAAAGTTTATTTCTGCATAAACATTAAGCTTTGATTACAGATTAGCCTGTTTCCTTAGCATAGTGGCTAACAATATGTGAAGTTATTGATTAATTGGGATTCGTTGTAGTTTTGTATTTTATAGAAATACCAATCCTTAGGCTACAATAAATAGAAAACTTTTTGTGCTTTTTCTCTTCTCAAACAGACGCAGAAAGCTGCAGCCAGGAAGCAACTTGATCCCAGATGTTGTCGATGTCCAAAGGTAAACTTGAAAATCCAGTTTCTGCTTCTTTACCCCTTTCAATCCTAAAGGACAACTTAAAAAAGCTTCCTAAAACATGAGGGTTTTATGGAAATTAACTCAAAAGTAAAACTTTGGAGTTTAGCCTCTGAAGACAATAAAAACAGAGGGAATGGTTAAACAATTTGTTTTTATTGCAAATTGAGCATGGTGTTTGGCTTCAGGGAGAAATGCAAATGTGGCCTCAGATCAGAAAGGGAAACACATTTATTAGGTTCAAGGAAACATTGTAAGTTTGCAGCAGTTTTTATCAGCTTGAATTGTCCTCTGCTGGCTCACCGACACCTAGAATTTTAGCATAAGAACAGGCATATGATCCTACTTTTCCTTTTCAAATGTGTTCAGGCTGACAGCAGTTTTAATTTCCTTGTCAGAAGCTGAATTATACGGCACAAAAGATAAAGCGAGGCAGAGATCTGAAATTAGGTTTGTAATAGCTATTCAAGACAAAAGCACTGATAGAATACTTAGATCTAAGTTACTAAAATTGAACTTTATATGGTTGTTTATCCAGTGAGAGGGGAAGAAAACGGGGGTAAATCTGCCTGTATCATTACTATAGTTAATAAAAATGTACAAAAACTGAAATTAAGAGATTTTCATTAACTGAAATGAATGAAAACCATAATAAATGAGGAATAACTATAACTAATGGGTATTATTTAACAAAAACATACTGAAATTTTCTTTTTGTGTTTATGACTCTTTGTAATAGGCGGTTGTAAACAATAATTTAAAAGTTGCTTATCTAAAAAGTTGTGTCTGTGTGATTTGTCTCCATTTTATGGATCATTTGGCTCAGACACAGAGAAAAAAAAGTTCTGCTAAGGCTTTGTAAAAGAATGCACCTAAAACACTTTATGCTCACAAACAACAGCTGCTTTAGTTCTCAAGTTATTTATAGTAGCTATGGTATGAAACGTGCTGTGAGCTCATCCCTCAGCTGTAGTTTGTTTGATTATTCTTTTCTTTTTTTGCTTTTAGATATAATTTTAGTTTATTTATTAAGCTCCCTTACATTTTCTGCAAAGATATTTTCTGTAACAAGAGTGGTCACTTCATTCTTTTCCTGTCAGCAATATTGTTCATATTTGGGTTAAAATGTACTTATTGTCAAGAAATAATTATTATCAGGCTTGATGAGTAAATTATTTCTAAAAAGGGGCAAATAATAGTTTCTTCTTAATATTTTCTATGTAGAAAAATATTTTAAATCAGTCACATAATTAAGCCATGCTGTCATATTAGTGTTTTTTCCTTTATGTTTATACTTTAATTGAATACTCCTGAATATCTTCAACCTTTTTCTGTTTCTTTATTTTCCTTAGATAAAAACAAACTGGTATCTTTGGACTGAATATAATAAAGTCTAATAAAGTCTGAATATGCTAATAAAATCCACGTTTGAATACATTTCCATGCAAATATGAGTCACCTGTGCTGCTTTGACAGCTATACTTACATTTGACATGAAGTCAGGGAGCGCAGCTGGATAGAAAGAGGGAAAGTTTAATACATTTTCTCACCTTGTGAGCTTTAAATCCCAGCTTTTTAAAAGAGTTTACATTTAGCTTTGGGTTCAGGAACGGTTGCTAGGCAGCTTCGTGACTGAATGACACTCCTGTGTCGTCAGAAACTGAAACAAAAGGCAACTCTGAAAACAGATCATGTCCTCTGAGGGGAATATTGCAACAGTTTTCTGAATGTTTGTCCATAAAATCATTTAGCTTGCAGCAGCAATTCCCTTCCTGATTGTTTTATTGTTACCATGGGAACCTACGCAGGAAGAAAGAGCTCAAACTCTCACAGGTTCTGCTAAAAACGCTAATGAAATAACCGAATATGCCTCTGTGACATTGACACACAGAATGTAGCATTTTAATAATTATTTATTCTCAGATGTGATCAAGTTTGCGGAAAAAATGTGGATTTATTTGCTTGATTTTAGGTTTTGTGGATCTTTAAAATGTAAGTTTGACCAAGCAGGAAACAACAACTTGTGATGCGGTTCACTTTAGGACAAAAAGTTCAGGTGAAATATACAGGACAGCTTTGCAAGTTGCCCCCGACTTTACCTTGAAAGTGAAGTCAGCAGCAAAGAGCCGCAAGCTGTTCTGGACTGAAGTGACGCGTGATGCTGTGGGAGAAAGGTTAAGACTCCTAAAGCTGCTGTTTCCCTAAAGATTTGGCGGATATGTTTTGGCTTAATTTGATGTAGACAGGAAATCCTGGGCGAGGAAGAAGAGGAGATATAAGATGCAATAAACGTCCAAAGTTGGACTCATCCACCTGGACGCAGGAGCAGAGATATTGGCTTTTTGTTGAGAGCAAAGCAAACATTCACACACTCTGTCCATCCCTCCTGGGGAACCAACATGGCTTCTGTAACTTCAGAATAGAGACATATGTTTTTGATCCCTTATTAGAACAATAAATTATCTATTATGCTCCCTTGTGGAAGATGCTGCAAAGTTTTCTGAATAAAACTCTTCCTCCTGTCATTGTTTTCCAAACAGCCAAACAAAGCATGGATGCTGCAACTCTTCCAACGCTTTGTGGGGAATGAAATCTTAATTTCCTAACACTCCAAAACACAATAGCGGCTATTTTTATTCCACATTTTGCAGAAAAAATAAACTCTTTGTCTTTCAGATTCCACCTAACTAACACTGAAACCTACACAAATCTAAAACGAGACAACTGGGATGCAAATTAATTAAAAGTTAATCAGTTTGCTTTAAATGAATTGTAATTACTTGAGAAAGTAACATCTTTTAGTGATGCTTTAATAAGCTTGTATAGCTTAATGGAGACTCAAGTGAAGAGGTGTTCAATTAAAGAATAACTTTTTTAAATTCTGGGAAATGTTTTGTGTTGAAAGCAATAAATCTTATGTTCTCATGTGTAAATAGAAGATTATTTATCTAATATTCCAAGAACTCTTTGAAATCAGGCTCTAAAGCATCGTGTTATTTTGCTTTCTTATTCCAATTAAAAGCAGTCATTGTATTTTGTTGCTTTATAAAAGTTGCTAATTCTTTTGACACCAATTTCTAGAATGCAAGCGAAAATCAAACAAAACTACTGAGAATTTAAATTAGAATTTGATCAAATTGTTTGTGTATTTTGTGTTTTAATTGCTTCTGAAAAGAGAAAAGAAATACAATCAACAAGGATTTAATATTTTTAAATTTATTAAAAGTCGGAAGAATTAAATTTTGGAGGTTTGTCAGAAGGAGTTTGCTTAGAAATAGTTTTTTAAAAAACTATTAACACTCCTTGAACTTTTAAACATTTTCTATCGTTGCAATCATAAACTTTAACGTGTTTTATTTGTATTTAATGGATGAGACCAACAAAAAACGGAGCTGAGTTCAAACTGGAAAAAAGTTTTAACCACTTTGCTCCTTCAGTAGAAAAGAAGATTAATTATTTTTTTTTTTTTTTTTTTTTTTTTGGTAAAAAATTTAATTTAAAATGTGAATTAAAAGTTTTTCCTTTTGATTTATATCTATATTTAGCTGGAAGAAAACATCGTAAGAGTTTTTTGTCATTGACTCTTTGCGTCCACACGGATTCGCCGTTTTTTTGCTGAATCAAGATTTTCACCAACAGACTCATTGGTGATGTCATCGCTGTCCAGGCGGCCATCTTGTTTGACAATCATGATTTACAGATTCTGATTATTTGGACTTTGAATTTGCAGGAGGGAAGGTTGAAATAAAAGCCAATTATTGAAAATATTTTGTCACAATTATCAACACATCAATTAATCAGTCAATTAAAACAGTCAATAATTTCCATCCAGTTTTTATCAACCAAAACCTATCCTTTTTTTTTTGAAGGACAGTTTTGTTTACAGACTTCATAATTCATTTTAGTTGTTGTTTTCTTTATTAATTTAGCATTTTAAAATATCTTCCAGTTTTAGTATAAATGTTTATTACATTTTAAAGTTTATTTATCTTTGTGAATGTGTTCTTGCGTTATTAGATTACTTGAAAATACTCTCAAAACAATTTCTCGGATAATTTAACGTGACAGGCCAAGTTGGAAATCTAAATGCTGGTTTTATTTCTCTCTAACTGTAGTTATTCTGTTCTACATTTGCAGTTTCCAGACTAAATCTATTTAGTTTTGCATGTACACTGTGTTTTCTTTTTTTCACTTCTCTGCCTGTTGCATGCTAATGTTCCTGAAGCACATAAATAGAAAACCCATTTCCACTGATAACACTCATTAAACTGCTTGTGCTGTAAGCCTTTGTTAGTCTTTAGATACTGTACCACAGCTGTTCGCCTTTTCATCCTTTTTAATGTTATTCTGTTGTTACCTCTCCGTTAATTGGCTCGCATTGTGTCTTTATGCTCAGTCGCATCAAGCCGACGCCCCTTGGGATTTCAGCGTCCAGCTTTTCCACATGAAAAACACTCAATGTTGCAATCCCTCCTTGGTTTTCAGGTCTCTTCTGACTCATCAGACAGTAGCTGTATGGTGGAAGTACAGTAAACAACAACTCCCAGCCTGTATCAAACACAGATCCTCGGTTTTAGCTCGTCATCGCCCCTCCACGGACGCCCCGAGTCGCCATGCATGTAATAAAGACAGTGTCACTCCGCGCCTTGATACGGCTGTCTGAGTCTATCAAGATCCAGGTTCTCTGGGGAAAATGAAAGAGTAGATCTGCAGAAGCGGGACAAAATGAGATTGAGAGCTCTCTTCCTTTTATGTCGAGACATTTTGAACTGACGTTCCACTTTATTACAGCATAATGACATAAGCGCCACAAATTCTCAAGCATTTGGAGATAAGTGGAAGGAGTCATTGAGGAGATTTTAGGCTTGATTATAATAAATTAGGATTCTGCAGAAACTCAAGCTTGATCTTCATCCCGAGAACACACCAAGCATCTCTAACCACACACACTTTTCATGTGTTTGACCTCTTCATCTCGCCACACGCCCACAAAATCCACTCCAAGATAAAGTTATTTGGCCTCTGCGCCGACCTCAGCCTCAATGAAAGCCCTTTAAGTGGCTTCTACATCCTCTTTCTGCTCTTCTTTTGTTTGCCTCCATCAAGCATAATACAGCCGGCATCCACTGAACTTTATCTGCCTTCCCTTCACCTTCTCCAACCCCTAAAGACGAGCGCATAATGTGCTGAGCAGGTATGGAGGACGGCGGTGAGAACGCTCCATATTCAGCAGAAATATAAAGCAGCACTGCGGTTCAACTACACTCTCCAGAATTACAGGAAAAGCTGTCAGAGAGGTCCAGACTCTCTTCTCAATGCATGACAGATCACTGAGATTATGCTGCACTGAGACAGCACTCTGAAAAGAGCTGGATACATCCAGGATTAATCTGCCACCATGTGAATATCGGTGTCTCTCCTCTTCTGTTTCAATGACCTGACGAAGTCAAAGCCTCCTATCGGTCCTTCATGACTGAGATGGATGGAGGTTTACTTAAAACGCCAAACTGAAAGAGGCAGTTAGAAAATCTAGCAACAAATATCAGAAGATAAGATTGAAGGTGTCCAAATCTTTTGTCAAATGGGGCCAAAATTATACATTCAAAAGAAAAACAACGTAAAATCAAGCAAATAAAGCATTACAATATTTATTGTATGTTCGAAACTTTAAAGGGATTTTTATGACGGTATATTAGGCCATTGTAGATAGAAAAGGATGAACTGCCCCCCCCCAAAAAACTCAGAAATGTTGTGATCAATCTCAGAAATTTTCTATAAGACTTGAAACTTTTCCCCCAAAAAATTTGACATTTGAAATTTAGAAAATTCCATGTTATTTTGTAAAAAAAACAAATTCTGAGATTGATCTAAAAATGTTATTTCTGGATCTACTTTCAAAAGAAATGTACTTTGGGTTTTTACTACAGTGGAAATTTTGTGGCTCGGGGGCCATTTGTGGCCCTTGGAGTGATTTTGTGCGGCCAGCAGCTGCAATTCAAAAATTATACAAATTTCTCCTGTAGATTACGATGGAGACTTTTAATTTGTTGTCAGGATAAAAATTCTTACCAACATAATTTTCTTAAAAAGTATTATAGTAAATGATTTGAAACAAAGTGACTCAAATCCTGTTCTTGTTACTGCAAATAAATTTATTCAGTTGAAGCTCAAAGAAACAAGATGTCTTTATTTTATTACAGCAAACATGCAAAATCCACAATGATGCATTCGGGTCATTTTAGAAGGAAAAAAAGTAGTAAATTTCTGCCAAAAAAATGTTGAGAGTAATTTCAGAAATTTTCTAGAAAAAAAATCAATTTTTTTTAGATATTTTTCAAAAATCTTCTACAAAATAACATGGAAATTATGGAATTTCAAATGGTGAGAATTTTCTTTAGTAACTGTCAAGTTTTCTGAAAAATTTCCGAGTTTTCTAGAAAATGTCTTAGATTGAATTTAACATTTCTCAGTTTTTAGCAAAAATGTATTCCCTTCTTTCTACAATCACACTAATGTTTTGGATCTACAATTTATATCGCAATGCTTTAAGTGCTTGTTTTTAGTTTGGATTTTTTTCCTGCGTCTCTTTTTGAGGCTACAATTTTGGCCCACAAAAAGTTTGAACTCTCTTGCTTTAATCGGTCTTTGCAATCACCTTTACTGGTGTTTAAAAACAAGATACAAATCAACATAGAGGTGCAAGTAAAGCCTGGTGGCCCGCCAGGCTTATAAAACACTGGGGGGAGGAGCTTTGTCTCGAAGGCGGGGCTAAGGCCACCCAGGCTTTTGAATGATTGCAATAAAGATTACAGATTAAAAACATGATTTAAATTAAAAAAAAAATATATATTTTATAGTGCTGCCCCTTTGATCATTCAACAACAAGGAAGAGAGGAAGGGGCCATTTTATATTTAAATGAAACATCTTAGCAGGACAGTAAAACATAGGACACCTTCAAATGATTGAAAATAAAATAAGATATAAGATTTCGGAGTGGCCTAGTCAAAGTTTGCACCCAAATTTGATTATTTAAAAAACAAATTTAAACAACTTTGCAGCAATTTCTTATTATTCTACCAAACTTGAATTTACCTCATGCATTTAAGTGTAAAAACAATGTGTAAGGGGGTAAATATTCTTTCCTTCTTCCTTTGACTTAGTGAAAAACTGGACATTCGGTGCAGGATTAGATCTTGTGAAAACGTTGCGTGACTAATCCAGGCGGTGAGTCACACATTGACTCATCTTCACAGCAGCTCATCGGGTCTCTGGAGCTGGGATGAGAGACCAGTCTGACAGCGCCGAGCAGGAAGCAGCTGACAGATGATCACTTAGATCATGTAGATGTAAATACAGAAACAAAACAATACAACATGCTGCCGTAAAACAAAAAACACACAGAGAGAAGAGCGTCTACTGGGGTTCTGGTTAAAATGTGCTTCACAGCCATTAAATCATTCACAGATTTATGGAAACAAATATTTTGTCCCAGCTGGGTTTTATTTACTTTTTAAAGCCTGTTTCCAATATTGCTTTTTGTTTTTTATTATTAGATAGACTTTGCTAGTACCTGGTTCTGATTTAACATTTAACATATTGCAAACAAAACTAAAAAAAATCTTCTCCCTGTGCATTTATGCCATATAACGTTAGATAAATCTCCCAGCATGACTGGCAATTGTAAACATCACTGTAAAGGCTACATGCACCTGCTCTGCTCCTTTTATTGGGCATTTTAAATCCAAAAAATGTTTTTTCACTCTGTTATCATGTGCAGCTCAAAGTCCCGCTGCTTTAGAACAACAAACAACAATTTAGCACCATCCGCGTTTCTGTACCGGATGACAAGAAGCGATCAAATATGAATGGAGCTGCTGTCAGAAGGCATCAGGGCCGCGGCACGCTGCTGAAAATGAACGTATGTCGGCGTTTATAACTTAGATCTGAGAAACTGAAAACCTTGGAGCCAACAACCGAGTGCAAGATTAAACTGTTGTGTCATAAATTACAGGCTGCTGTTGTTTGAAAATCAACTTTACTGGTGAAAAACATCTTTTATTTAAATAATTTTGTGTGCAGACAATGAGGAAATGAGCAAAATTACCCAAAAGACAAACATTTTTAAGGATAAAAAAGGTGTAAGAAAACAACTTAGGTCAGCTATTTTATATTTAAGCACAATAAAAGATTTGTTTTTTCTCACTATCTGATTTTAATTAAGAGTGATGTTTTCATTTGCTAAAAATCACAGTATAAGTGTTTAATATCAGTCAATATTGATAATTATTAAGTAAAGAAGGGATGCTACACTCACATTAAAGAAAACTGAAATAGTGCTTCAATAAGCCACTAATTACATTTTCTTACCTTTAATCAGATTTGCTAGTTTTTTGGTTGAAATATATAAGAAAAAGTATTGAAATATTGAAGTATTGAAAATTAGTTATAAAAATACAGACTTGTTACACTAACTGGGTGCACTTATAATTTAATTTCGGATTATATTTTTCAACATACAAGCCAAAAACCCAAAACCTTACCAAGTATTTTAGTCTAATTTCTACTACAAATATTTTAATAAGACAAAACTAACTCACAAGTAACTTTTCAGCAAGAAACATCAGCTTATTTTCAGTCAATAATTTCTCATTATTGATTTAAAAAGTACTAAGTTATGTTATTTTTGCACTAGACCAAAAACATTTGGTAAGATTTTGTGTAGAAATTAAACTAAAACTTGTAGACATTAAACGATTAAAGCTTTATTCAGCTAAATTGGAAAAAAATAGCAAATCTTCACTCTTTTCATCATCTCCCTTTGTGAAGAAGTTTCAGCACCCAGAGGAACAGTCTACAGATTTGGCAGCTTGTATCAATAATTCACGTGTTCATATATTGAACAAATATGGAGTCCTTTTAGTCAGGCGTTTAGCCGAAAAGGAGTGGAAGGAGCCAGGAGCCGTCTCAAACGTCAGCGGTTAATTGCACTAATTCTGGAACGGCTACGATACGCCTCTGCAGACCAGTGGAAATTAATGTCTGAAGGGAGAAAAAAAATTAAAAAAGCTCCTGTGTTGTTTAAGAAATTAATTACAAGCTTTTAATGAAAAGGAAGCGCTCCCATTTGCATTTTCATGGCTTGAATATCCGATGAACGTCACGCTGATGCGGACTGACAGGACGGGGTTTCTCTGCTCTGACCACACGCTAATGAAAATTGCCTTTTAACCGACATAAAAAGTCGAACCAAGATAATGTCCCTTAAAGTCATTTCCATTGATTTTTGGATGCTGCTTTTGAATAGCACTTATCTATAATTTACATCATTTTGCCATAGCTGTACGTCTCCAAGTTGCTGCTGTGGTTTGTAGCGTTCCTCCCGCTGCGATCGGACGTCTCCTCTTCTCTTTTAACCCTGAGGGCCGAGCGCCTCGACATGAAGGAACATTCCCCAGTGTCCGGCACATTGCAGCGTCAAATTTATGAAGATGGTGTTTTGAGAGGCGGTTCGACCCTTAGCATACTGGCAAAATGCCCCGAGGATAGCCAGTAATGGATTGCATGATATCCAGGCATCCGTCACCAGCCAGGACGGGAGGGCGAGAGGACTCTCATTACGATTAGGAGTGCCTCGTTTGCTCTCTGCTTATGTTCAAGGCCAGAGGTCTTAGTTTTCAAAGCGCTGGATCTTTGGGGCTCTTCAGCAGTTTGTTTTTAACAAGCAGTGACAAATAACATATTCTCCTTTCGCTCGCGCTCCTCTTCCTCCTTGGTTCTTCAGGCTTTTATCTTTGCTCAGACTTTGAACCAGCCATGGCCCCAAGGAAACTTGTGTCCAGACACAACACCCTCCCACTCCGACGTCTCTTTTTTAAATAACAGACAGGAAGCTGCTAATACATCTCATAAGATCCACACAGAATCATTAAAACTGACAATTATGATAAAAATACACGATCGGCTTGTTACAGATTAAAGCTGAGGCTTGCTTAGAAGTAATGTAGCCTTTACTTGTATCTCAGATCTTTGAATATTTGTCGTCACACTAATGAGGCTGTTTCTCTGAATCTGAAAGAGATAAAATTATACAAATTTACTTTGTCTCACTTTACATATTTCACTTTCTTCTTTTAACCTCATTAGTTATCTTGGCACAAATTTACAGATTGTAAGATCTAACATTCATTCTGGTTCTGCCTGAGCTTTTTATGACCAATGAAATCAGAACGTCTTAACAGAAATAAAACAGAAATATCAGAAAAAGATAATCTTTGGAAACTTGTAGCACAATAAGTATTTAGTTTACTTTGTAAATTATATATTTACTATGCAAAGACATATCAAATATTTAGTTTGCAAACTAAATATATTTAGGTTGCCAAATAAATAAATAGTTTTTAATTCCATATTTAATTTGTAAGCTAAATATTGAGCTCTAAACTATTTAGCTTGCTAGCCAGTTATATTGGAGCTAAATATTTAGCTTGCTAACTAAATCCTTAGTTATCTAGGTAGTTAGTTTGTAGACAAATGTTTAGATTGCTACATAAATATTTAGTTTGCAGTTCAATATCTAGTTTGTAAGCTAAATATTAAGCTCTAACCTAAAGATTTAGTTTGCTAGCTAATTATTCTTGGAGTTAAATATTTAGCTTGCTAACAAAATATTTAGTTTGGGGCAAAATATTGAACTGTATCCTAAATATTTAGCAAGCTAGCAAATTCATTTGAGGCTAAATATTTAAATTGCTAAATAAATACTTAGTTTAGAGTTGAATATTTAGTTTATAACTATATATTGTTTCCAAACCAAATGTTTAATTTGCAAGCTAATTATTGTAGAGCTAAATATTTATCTGGCTAAGTCAATACTTTGTTTCTAAAAGTATTTTGTTTCATTTTAAAGGTAATTTTGATTTCATAAAAGTGGGCAGGCTGGTTGACCTTTCATGACCTCTGGAAACATTTCTTAATACCTTTAAAATGACAGCGGCACAAACGTTTGAAGAATGTGAAGGGGCTGGCATTACTCAGGTTATGGCGACTGCGAACATTTGGAAAAATCGCTGGAGTTCAACAAAAAAAAAGGCATCTTCTGTTGAGTATTCAGCAGTATAATCGATGTAAACATAATCACAATACAATATTTTTAAAGTTTGCACCTAAAATTGAACTAAAGAATGAAAAAACCTAAAACTAATAAAAGCCCAGTTGGTAATAATAACTAGTAAACACTGAATTAAAAGTCCCAGTGAAATAAAACTTGCTGTGAGTCCATCCACATCAGAAAACAGTGAAACTCGGCACAAAGTCACATATATAATAAAGCATTTTTCTGCCTCAGGTCTAATAAAGATGTATGTGTTATTCTCTGGTGTCCTCCAGCAGCTGAAGAAAGAGCAAGATGGATTTCTTTGTGCGATATCTTTCTTGTGAGGGAGAATACATTAGCTGCCTCAAACTCGCTCTGATATTTACACACCCAACACACACTGCTAAATTAATTAGAAAACAACTTAATGGAGTGGCTGAGGGCTTCATAAGCCGGCCTTAACGACGCGCGCCTACACCAGCCTTTTTGGAGATTGAAATCTAATTCAAACGGCTCTGCAACGATTCCCGTCATTATGACTGGCATCTAATTATACACGGTGAGCGTGGTGACAGAGTAAGAAAGAATTAAAACTTGTCGTGTAAGTCACCCTCTATCTGAGCTGTTCTGCTGCCTGAAAAGGATTGTCTAAATGATTTCAGCTAAACGGTGATGAAAGGCAACGCGTCTGACTTGTCTGTAGTGAAGGAAAGGTGATGGGTGCTGATTACAGTGGGCGCCATGTTAGCGCATGAAGGATTTATTTTATTTGTTGATTTTTTTTTCATTAAGTTTGGAGTCTTTTCTATTTTTAAACATCTTCCAGGTATAATGTGGCTTTTTGTCCTTTACAGTTCAGCTGAAGAACTTAAAGGAAAGGAAAAGTAATATACAACTTATTAAAGCAGAATTTGATTCAGTTTTGAAGTTTTCAAAAATATGAATCTAGCATTTCACAGCTTTACTTTTCTCTTAATAATTTTGGCTTCCAATAACAAATGCAGCTTTAGAATAGGAAAAATAAGCAACATGTTACTAGAGGTAGTAGTAATATTAATGTAAATTAGCTTTTCACCTTTAAATTGGAAATTTTGCTGAAAAAAATACATTCAAATCAGTAATTTGTCCAATTCTATTTTATTATAGGGGAAAAAATATTGAAAAAATAAACTAAATTGTTTATTTATTTGCATTTTTAGTGTGTTTTTTTATCTGTAGAATGTATTATTTTTTAATCGACTAATCATCAGAATAATAATGTAATAAAAATTATTCTAGCAGTTTAATTAAAGTATTGGGACAAACAAAAAGCTCCACAATAACCTGCTACTTTTATTTTTTTATTTTTTATTTTCAAATATGAACGCTCTGTTACATTAATGTTGATTTCTTCTAATTTTTTTCCCATTTTTTAAAATTAGTTACTTAGCGACGGGAGAATAATAAATTAATTAATGTTTTATTTGTTTCTATTTTTTGTTTATTAATGTGTTTACCTGGCTTCAACCATAAGTGCCACATTGAAGAATCAGCTTTCTGCTTGATGCATGTTATCCATTAAAGCCACTGAAGTGAGCTGCTGGCGCACAGGAAGCTAATTGTGTGTTATTGGTGCATCAAAGCTCTTTTTCCACTGTTAACAGCAAACATGGAGTGATTGAGCGAGGCTCACACTGCCATTTCACAGCTTTACTAAGAGACACGCTGGAGAAAATAGGCCAATCCAATTAATCAGCACCTATTAAAACATCCTGGCTTTCCTGGGTGAATGTCTCAAATCCTCCAGGTGAATGAATAAATGATTAAACCAAACTAAATGTGACATTTTGAAAGAGCCTGCGGTGATCAGAAATAATGTTGGATGATGAACAGGGGTTAACGCCAGCATTTAAAGTCAATGAAGCAATCAGAGAGGCTAATTTATTATAAGCTATTAATGAGCTAATGAGGCCTGTAATTCAGAAAAAATAAAGACACTTTGTGATGTTTGTCTCTCGAAAACCTCTTTTAATGTTTGTGGTAAATGGAAAAATATGCAGAAAGTACCACATTTTTCTAAATAATCATTAGTTGCAGCCTCAGTAATGAACTATAAATCTTAGCAAGCTTTTAAACATCTGAACTTTTTTAACTCACTCAGTGTCGATTTTTACACTATATCAGTGAAATGGGCAGTTTCCCAGAGCGGCATGAGATGGAGGAAAGTGGGGGGTTGTAGTTTTACATGAGCATCACCTAAAAAATGAAGCAAAATAACCAAAATCTGTGCAAAAATTGTAATTTTTCCTTTTTTTTCCTTGAGAAAAGAGCAAACTGATTATTGTACATTTTGTGATTATTTCATATTCTTGTATGATGTTTGCCTCTTGTATGCATCTTTTTTTTTGTTAATTTTGTATAAAAAACCTATTATTGGTACATGAAAAATCAGCAGAAAGTACCAAATGTTTTAATTGTCAAAATAATCATCAGTTGGTATTGAAATAAAAATGTTTGCTAGCTTGTTTTATTGAGACAGAGAAACATCTTTACTGTTTGATCTCCACCTGGTTTTGTGTTTGTAGCATATTGC
Organism: Poeciliopsis paucimaculata; assembly: GCA_903067055.1. Taxonomy (NCBI): domain Eukaryota; kingdom Metazoa; phylum Chordata; class Actinopteri; order Cyprinodontiformes; family Poeciliidae; genus Poeciliopsis; species Poeciliopsis paucimaculata. Next base: position 41,782 of record CAEGAD010092198.1, on the reverse strand, counting down.
CAAAATGGGCGGTTGCCCTGAGCGGCATCAGACGGTGGAATGTGGGGCGTTGAGCACCAATTAAAAAAACTAAAGCTTTTCTATTTGTATTGGTTTTTTGAATCGCAGTCAGTAAGAACTTTTTGATCAAATCCAAAAACATTTGCATCTATTCTTTAAAATATCTTAAAGCTCAGATTTATGGCATTTATTGCGTCTATCTGTTATCGATCAGATAAATGCGACCAGTAATGTGGATAGATTAACCTTTTAAGCATCAAATCAAGATTTGTGTTCATGTTTTTCTTGATCTGAAAAAGGAAAAGCTCATCTTCTACATTCCCTCAGTTTAAATGGCAAAAAATGAAGCAAAGTAACCAAAATATTCTCCAAAATCCTAATTTTCACAAATTTTCCTTTGAGAAAAGAGCAAAGTGAAGTTATATTATATGGTAGCACAGTTTTATCCACAAGAATCTATATACCAGAACTACAATTAAGCTTAAATTGACGGGTCTTTAAAATGACCTGATAGATTATTCTGTCATTTCATGTGCGAAGCCAACAGGAGGTTATTCTGCATTTCATGCTTTCATTCTGTCAGTAAAAGCCACTGGGAACCTTTGCTAAGTTTCTTCCTGCTGTGGGAAAAAGTGCAAGAAATATTTTTTATTTGCCTTTGTTTGAAGAATGAAAGCATTTCTCTGCTTCACGTTTGAAGCAAACCTTCAGCAGCTCATGAAATGAAATGTATCCCATCGTGTTCTTTAGTATAAACTTTCTTTTGTGCCCTAATTTGGGACCAGAACAGGGGAAAGTGATCTGGTTCTGAGAATAAATGAATAAATTTTTGGTTCTGTTACAGGAAGTGATAAAATGACTGCTTCAGGGTGAAACTTTCTGCAACAACAGGAGCAAATCAAGGTAAAGCAAAATGTTTTTAATTTCCACCGGACATTTTTTCTTTACCTGCTTAATAATAATAAATATGGAATATTTTAATTAAACAAAGTGTTAAAAAATGATTTGCACATCATTATTTGAAAATGCTTGCAGTTTTTTGACAAATTTAACTAATTAATTAAAAGCCTATTTGGATGCGTCAAACTCAAGGCTCGGGGGCCAAATCTGGCCCTCAGGAGCTTTTTATGCGGCCTTCTCGACTCCAGACTCCAAATGACATAAATCAGTTTTTCGCGATTTCAAAATTGCAAAAATGTATGCAACTTGCAACTGATTCCTGCTTTGTTTCACTCTAATGCATAACTTGGATTTAAGTGACTACTAACTCCAACCTGCAGGTGGCAGTATTTCTTTTACGACACTGCTGATCAGCTATATTCCATTTGGGTTGCACAGAGTATTTTTTTTCATAGTGGGATGATTTGTAAGTGTTACTGAGTAGGATAATTAAAAATAAATGTACTAAAATATGAGTGAGTATTTCAGAATTAAGAAAACCACACAAAAAAACAAAAATCTAATTTATGCTACTAAAAAGCTCTGATGAAACAGTCTTAATGGACGGTAAATAGTGAAAATAACTTACTAGATATTGAGAGTTGTTCTGGATAAATGGGCAAAGACATATTTACTCACAGGTCATTTAAAGAACTGCGTACAATTAAACTTTGAAACTTAGGTCATAAATACTGCAATACTGAAGTTTTCATTTTTCACATTAGATGGATTTTTACCTTTGCTCTGAAGGTACAGGGCCCTCATGTTCATGTTTTGTATTATACACAGCAGCATGTTTCTGATTCCCTTTGTGTTTCTGTTAATTGTCTTGTTATTGTCTCGGGGAGAGATATGCAGAGAAAACAGGAAATAAAGTGGCAGTATAACCCCCATCTGTTGTCAAGGTCACTTGGCGCTATAAACACATCCGTCATGAGCAGAAAATGTTCACACTTTACTGGAAATGGAGTCGTTAGTCTTGCTGACATTTCTCGTTCAATATTTTGGATCATTGTGTGGGATAACAGGGCCGATATAATCACCAGAGCAGATATAATCACGTTTTTGATCTATTTATACAAACCAAGGCACTCAACTTACCTAAAAAAATAAAATTGGCAGGACAACCTGGTGACATTCTCCAGCAGTGCCAGCATGTGGTTCTGCTTTCTTGCCTCTGACATTCTTCGTATAACCGTCTTTGAGGATCGTTTAGCCAATGAGACGAGCCTTCACAAAGGGCAAATTCCCCAACTTCCTGTCAGTCATGCATGCACTGCTTCGGCTTTGTTTCATCTCAAATGCCAAAGTGGGAGTACACTCGCGTCTTGGCAGCTGAATTCAGGTTTTTTCATGGTGGAATCAGAGACCAGACTGTTAATCATCGCTTATTTCCCAAATTTGTCTTTCTTTTTTGTTGGGTTTGGATCACTTTATTGAAACGAAAACGGCGTTAATAACCCAGATACACGTGGAGCCGCTTTGATTTAGAAAGTAACCATCCTGCTTAATTAGAGACTTCCTTGGCAGGGGAAGTCAAAACAAATCCAAATCCTGCCTGTGAAACTTTAATTAAACACGGTGGAGTTGGCCGCACTCTATCAAAATTTTCCTGCTTTGCTGTTCACTTTGTGTCTGTTTTTATGTTTTTTTTCCAAGCTAGAGGTAGTAAAATATAAAATATAATGCAAACGGCATGAAATATTAAGCAATACAATGTAGAAAGGCAGGTTTTCAGCAAGCAGTTTGAGTATCTGGGTTTCGTCCAGACACTCATGTTGGGTTAATTCATCTCTCTATATGAAGTGTTTTTATTTTTTTAGTTGTCTTGTTCAATTCCTTTCCTGAATGTCATGTGTTTTTGTATTTCCCATTTATAAATAAATAAATCACCAACAGGAACAAAACTATTACTGCTACTAACAATTATGTTAGTTATGGGACATGTGTCCAGATTAAATGTAAAATGTACTTTTTTTGCTCAGTGTAGGGCTAATTATAACGCTCTGTATGTTGTTTTCTCAGTCCGTATACTCCAGTTATGATTAATTGGATACTAAGTTAGTTGATCATTTCAAAAAATGATTAATCACGAACAATATGATTAATTGTTTGCACCCTAATCAAAAAATGAGTTTGTTTTGCTGCTCCAGGTTGGCCAATGAGGGCAGACAGTCGTATTTCAGCAAAGAAGTTTAAACTTTTTTCCAAGCAAAAAGTAAAACATGAAAGGATACAGTTTTAATTTTCAACACAGCAGAACATGCCTCACTCTTTGGAGTTTTCTTTTTTTACTTACATTGCTGTTTATTTTAAAAACGACTTTCTTTTAGTGTTTTAAAACTCAAAAAATCACCAATTTTCTTTCTGGTTAGGCAAAGCAATGTTATTTATACAAAGTTTTTGGAAAACCTCAGAAAAAAACCCACAATGGTCAATGAAATAACTTTAAACTGAGAAAAGTAAGAGTAGTATTTTATATTTTAAACATTGTCAGTTTAATTGTGGTTGAATCCATGCCATTAAGGATGAAGACTAAGCAGCGTCCAACGCGCTACTAGCAATAAAGTGGCCTATGAGTGTGCATAAAACCCACCTTTGGCTTTGTAAACAGTGCCCTGCTTACATTTAGCGTCTGTAATAAATCGTGTTAACTTGCCCGAGGCTCGACGGTTAAAGCTACATGAAGTCCTATTGGAGAGCGAGTCTGACCAATAGCTGCTGAAGTGGATTTATTTATTTCTATGTTTCTATTTGTAGAGATCTACTACTAATTTCCTTTACATTACTGCTTTTAATTAATATTTAATTCTAATTGTTTATTTTGGTCAAATTGATATTTCAGCTGCTGAAAGCTTCAATCTGACCACCGGCTGCCATGTGGCACAGCTTTGTTAGAGCGTTAGCAACAGCGCTGCACAGCTTGATGAAACGTAATTTAAGCTAAAACAATCTGAGAGGCTCTGCAGAGTCGGGACATAACTCTCATTAGCAGCTGCAGCCTCTTACACCTCACACAGAGACCTCATTAATATTTGTGTTAATAATAATACCTTGGAGCTAAAAGGTATTCTGACTTCCTTTTATTAACTTTGACATCAACTTCAAATGAACCTGCAAGGCTTCCTGATGGTTTTATTTTAAATGTTCTGCTTTAGTCAAAGCAAGCTTTCTTTGGAGGCAGTGTTATATGTGCAGATCTTTTTTGTGTACCATATCTCAGGTATAGAAAAAAGAAAGAAAATGCAGCTTGGAAAGCTGAAATACTTCAATGCAATTCTTCTTGAGACGCCATTGGCTGGTATTTACAAAGCAGACCAATCCAGGAGCTCCGTTCTTTCTCCTTGCAGTGATTGGCTGCAGCCCTAAAAGCAGGAATAAGAAAATGTTGAACTGAATTTCATTTCAGGACAATGGCGGCAAAAGGTACTCACATTTCTTTGCGTTCAATTAGTACCTTTAATGTTGTAGTTTGGCCTCCATCCAGAAGAGGGCAGCACTGGTCATCTTTAAGTGAAGGCAGTTGATACAGAAATAAAGATGGCGGTGTCTTACCAATAGAGTCCGGTGTGGGATGATATAGTCACTTTATGCAGTTTTGTTTTGAAATATAAACACTCAACAAAGTTTGATGGAGCAGCGATGAAATGTATCGATTTACTACGATAGACTATGATAGAACAGTGGAGGAGAAAGCAAAGAAAAATGGTAACATAAGCATCTTTTCTTCTACTAAGCAACATAAGAGGTTAGGGTTTTGTTAAATTTTAAAAATATGCCTAAGTTTAAAAATGCAACAACAAAAAAAAAGTGACTTTTTCTTAAAAAATTTTTATATTATAAAATATTTTGCTTTTCAGAAAATAGCCTCTTATCAATTAATCACTAGTTGATCAATGAAATAAATTGATACAGTTACTCAACAACTGGTAACTTTATCGATTAATATTTAAGCACACAGCTTTTAATTAAAGTTGTGTTCATGTGGTTCTCGAGTACAGAGCACAGGTGTCAAACTCAAGGCCCGCAGGCCAAATCCAGCCCACCAGAACTATTTATGTGGGCACAAAAGAGTCTCTAAATAGACAAACCTATGAAGATACAGACAAGATTAGTAGCAAAGTAGCAAAAGTCAATGCCAGTCACATAAGAGATCTGTTAAAAAGTCTCAATATTCAGACATTTAGTCAATAGAAATAATTTTGAATATCCTAACTATCCCCCAAAATTAACATTTTGTGTTACTGAATGTAAAACAGTGAGAAAAAAAATATATTTTTACATATTTAATAAAAAAAAAACTTGTTTCGAGGGTACGTTCAGCAGAAGCATTACTGCTCCAGCTCACACTGCTGCCATATTAAGATTCAGTGATAATCAGCTGGAATAAGAAGCTTTCACAGTTCAAAATGTGAAGTCATAGAGTACGCATGTGTCATTAAGACGATGTGGCCTCTGCGCTCTGTGTAAACTCAGACGAGCGCGGCTCGGAGTGTGAATCACAGCCACCGTTATCAGGCTGTCAACACTCTGAGGCCTAAATCCCATAATAACAAACCCCGGCTGCTCCGATGAAGACTCTGGTCAGTGAGGAGGAGGAGAAGAAGAAGAAGCTGTCCCCTGAGTCACCCTCTGCTTCTGCATTGTTAATGTTGAGTTGATGTGTTCGCATCAGAAACACTCCAGTTCAGCAGCCACACTTCTCCATGAAACTCACAAATTATACATATCGCAGATGCTTTTATGTGCTAGCATTTATTCGTTACAGTTTGATGCGTCTTAGTGAGACATACAACACATAGATACAACCCAAATATGATATTCTATAGTTTTTATATGGCCCTCTAGACAATGTTAAAGTTATTGAATCAATCAAATCAAATCACAATAACATATTTTGCCGGACGATAAATTTTCCCAGGAGTTATTGCGATAATTTTGAGATTTTTAAGTAATATAATGGCAATAACAATGTAATAACACATTCTCAAATATCAATAAATTTTAAATTCTAATCAACATTTAACACTGGCTATTTTAAATATTCAAAATAAGTAAACAAAACGACAAATGAAATGAATAAACAATAAAATATACAAATTAAAATGATTGCGTTTATTTTAATTGGATTAATTTTGCAAAAAGCTTTTTTTTAAATCAAGTTTTTAAAATCAAATTACAGTTTTTCTGTGAATTTACAAAAAATCAACAAATCCCCACACGTTTTCATGCTAATCTATAATTGCGAGTTTGTTGTAAATTTTCCACAAAAATTATAAAGAATGTAGTGCTTAAGAGATACTAACTCCCACCTGTAGGTGGCAGTATTCCTTTCTTCTACTACACAACTTTAGTCCATGATCGATTTGATAATGAAGAGTCACATTTATTGTCATAAATATTTGCAAATATTTCTAAATTTGCTCCATAAAATCAGCAATTTTAATTGCAAAAAATGACAAAAATAATTACATTTTTCAGTTTGATTCTAATTTTTAGGGTCACAATTTGATTCAGAAACAATTTTATTTTTTCAAACCGTCTTGAGATTTTCTTTAAATTATGTGAGTGACAAGAGGAAAAGACTAAAACAAAATAAACATTTATTTAAAACAATCTTATATTGTGTATTTTATATATTTAAAAAAAATAAGTTTGTTCATAAATGTATCTAACTTAAATTACCTGAAGTTAATTTGCTGCCTTACTTTTTCTTAAATAAAAAAAACTAAAATAAATTTTTTGGCTATTTTGAATTGCTCCTCTAAAACAATCACAAAATCCTGGAGTGTAAAAAGATGCTCAATATTATCTAATAATCAAATTGAGATGCAGCTGTTTATTAATATTTTAACATTTTAATGGATTATATCAATGCATTCTGCTACAAGACCATTCACACCCTGCTGCATATAGTACATGCATGTTTGCATTTAAAAAATATCCTTTAATGTAAACTGTAAAATGCACATTTCACCCCACTGAGACATTCATGCAGGCTTTTCAACCCCAACTTACGCCATTCTTCAGCACACAGTCATGCTCTAAGCCTGGGAATGGATGAGCGCGTCGGCGCGGACGTTTGATTTATCCTCGTAATATCCATCGGGTCAGTGGGACCTTGGGAAGGCTGGGCCATAAAATCAGGGCTCTGGCTGGGCCTTTTTAATACAGTCTCAGTAAAATGGCTGAAGGTCAATGGCACTCTCACTCAATCAGATAGAAACAGCCGGAGCAACTCTTGTCGCGCCAGAGTTGGGCCGATACAGCACAGTAATTATAGATAGATGCCTTGACTTTTTCTTTTTTTTACTAAGGGAAGTTATTCTATAGAAACAATAGGAGATACACAACTTTCTTCATGTTGCTGTGGCAACCAGCTTTTCAATCTTGACTCTCATATTAATTTTTTTACTCTATAAAAAATGGTCTTCATTATAGACTTTGTTAGTTTGATAGAATTTCTCATATAATGGCGAATATTTTAGCATAAACAATGAAAACATGGATCCATCTTGCGTCTTATTGGTAATTAATGCTGCTGCTGGTGGTAGTGGTACTGTACTGGTCTGGAGATTCTCCCTAATACTAACTGATCATTGTTTAAAGTAGGAAATCAACTTATTGATTTAATTAATCTAAAGTTTATTGATGTAATGAGTTTCCTAAACAAGAAGGGCTACATTTTCCATAATGTCCTGAATTTAACAAGAACATATTTAAAATTTAACATAATTTTTGAGTCAGTTGTATTAAATTCTGAGTAAATGAACAGAAAATTGTTTTTTTTTCTTTCTATTATTATAGTTACGTATATTTAGAAAATGTAGCAAAACAGAAATAGTCTTAAGAACACACACATATCCCTGAGTATAATACTGAATATATATACAACATTTAACGCCCCAAATCAACCTTTTTTCTTGGCATCATGTTTTTTCCAACTTAAGCTGCTTATCAACTGTTTATATTTCAAAACAGAGCCACATAAAGTCCATTTTACATCCCAAACTGGACCGTTCTCTTTCCCGTTCTGGTGTGGTGCTGCCATCTTTGTTTCTGTATCAACTGGCTCCACTTACAGGATGATCAGTGGCGCCCTCTTCTGGATGGAGGCTGAACCACAACACAACGTTAACAGTTGATCAAATGGAACTTGTTTTAATCTAATAAACTTTTAATTGACTACAATCTCTGAGGAAACTAAACTAAAGATTAAACCATTTTATAAAAGCAACCTGGGTTTCTCAGAAGTCTAGGCGGTTTTGGTAAAACTTTTCTCCTTTATATCCTTTATTTACACCTTCGTTGTTCCCTGAAGCCTGTATAATATTTAAAAGTTGTTCCAAGATTTATTGACAACAAGTAGGACTTTGATTGGCTCACATCAAGCATAAAGAGGTTTAAGTTGAATAATATTTAACCTTCGTATCTTTGAAGTTTTCTACCTTTAGGATTATTATTATTATAGGATGTTACTATGAACCGTTTTCTCCAGCTGAAATCTGAATAAGAACAAAAAGTAAGTTGCATCAATGCCTTAGATTCAATACATACCAGCTGCATTCAGTCATTTTCTATTGCTGTCGATCTTCTCAGTCTCCTTTTACGATTGGATCTGTGGAGTATTTTTTATTTCTAAGCTTTGTTCTTGTTTTTATGGCTGTAATTGCAGTCTGTCTGTACTTTAATGTGTTGGAGTCGAGTTTTTCCATCGCTGCAGCTCCAGCTCCTGTTGAGCTACCTTGAAAAGTAAAGCTGAGTTCAACTGAAAAGCTAGCTGCTGTAAATAGTTTCCTGTCATAACATGTCTAGTGGGAAAAGAAGTTTTGGCATCACATATTTCAGTGAGCAGTCAGGCTGAGAAAAATGCTGTTTCAGCTGCAGAATCCCCCTTTTTTAATCAGAATTTATTGTGTACAATACAACAAAACAGATAACCTTGAAAACTCCTGAATGCAAAAAATTATTTAAACAAAAGAAATCAAATGATGCCCTTTTTCTAAAAATGACATTATTATTATTCAGCAGCTCTCACAGAAAAACAAACAAAACATATTTCACTTTAATTATTATGATCAACTGTCTTTAAAGCGCAGCATCGTCATGACGAATAATGTTTCTGAAACACATCTCCGAGTGAAAAAGCCCAACAGCTGCACTGTTTTTATGATCCCCCTCCATCACTATCTGATGACTTATTGAGGTTTTGTGTGTTGGTGGCGTGTTGTCTTTTTGTCGGGCTGCAGAAATTAGAACTCAATTCAGAGCAGAGCGACGTCGCCTCAAAGCGCACGCTTTAAGGACGAGTGGAAAACAAACAGATCTGCAGAGAAAGAACGGCGGCAGTTATGATTAATTGCGTGTGCATTTCCTTCCGCCAGTTTGGGGAGCGACTCTGACGAATGAATAAAATGTGATTTGGAGGGTTTAATTAGACAGAGAACTGTGGAATCTAACAACCAGCATTCAGGGGGAAGAAAATACATTTCTATGTTTTTTAAATTTATTTCTGTCATACACAATTCTGTAGGGATTTCTATTATTTTCTTATTTCAATTAAAGCAGTTAAAACAAGGAACTCGGCAGCAACAACTTAACATGAATATGTATGTTTCATTTTCAAATAAAAATAAAGTAAGTTCTACTTGACATTAATCTAGCCAACAGTAGTCTGTTAACTTAAATATTTAAAATTATTTGACGTAAAAAGTGAGAATAAATGGCTAGCTAACGTTTAGCAGCTAATGTTTTCACTTAATTTGAAGTTTCTTGCAGGAAACTTCAAATCGGGTTTGATATGTGATTTCACAAACATCATATTTAATCAAAATTAAATGCAATTGAATCTTACATTATGATAATTTAAAAAAAAATTATGGGTAAAAATAGATGGATGGAATTTTTTTTTTATTTTGTCAAAATGACAGACAACTAAAAAGTCAATTTTTGGCTTAGATTTGTTAGAGTAAAAGTAGCTTTTGACAATAACAACCTTCAAGTCACACATTTTTGTTTTTAAAAATATATATTTTATTGGTCTGACAATGTAATATTCTAATTTCAAATATGTTTTCATTAACTGCAAACGTAAAATCTAAGTAATGAACAGTAAAGAAATCTAATCAACGTTTTAAATCATCAAATATAAAAAGATAACCTTAGAGAAGTTTCATTAAGGGACAAACAGCTTTCCAAACCAACAAGAACTAATTTTCATTGATGCCTGGATCATTCATAAATTTTTCCCAAGATAAAATTGAAGACATCACTTCAGTAGAACCTGTCTGACAGCATGAAGTAGGCTAAAACATCTCAAAAAGCAAAACGTCATGCTCTGAAATTCAAGAACAAACGATTAAATGGAGACCAAAAAAATGGTTGCAAAGTCATTTCTAAGACTTTGGGACTTTTATTTTTGCTTCACAAATTAAAATCACTTGAAACCTTACTTTGTCTTTAAAGTTTGACAAAACAAAAGAAATACCAACTCTTGGTCTCAACACTGTTGACAAGTAGGTAACTTTATTTAAAAACAAATAAATGATTCACATTACATGTTGAGCACATACTTTGTTCTGAGGAAACATTTTTAGCTGCATATAAATACATGTATTTGTAATGCTTATGAGCCACTAGAGACTATACATCCAGTTAATGCAGTCTCTTTCAGCAATAATGAGTTTATCCACAAAAGATTTCTTCTGTTTTTTTTCTCCTCTCAGCTGGAGACCTGCTTTGAAAGTTCTAATGTTGTGTTTGCGCGGGCGAAATGGAAGATTTTTGTAGGAAAACACATTAGCTGTTGGGATTTAGTTATAGATTAACTGCGCTCTGGTTATTCCTCAGCCTCTGCAGCCGGTGTCCATCAGTGCTAATGTTTCCTTTTGGCATTAAACACCTGCTGCTGCTGCTAAGGAATATGGAAACTCTTGAAATTAAAGTACAGCTACTGCAGCACAAAGGTGGAGAGAGAACTATCAGTTGATGCTGCTGGATAAAAAAAAAAAAATTAGGGTTATTTGGCATCAATGCATTAGAAAGATCTAGAATGAACGAGCGTTTCTCCCCCGTGACAAACTGTCAGGCCTGCTTACTGCCATTTAGAACGACCTTGTCACTCCTACTCGGCATATCTTTAAATTACATCCCACCGAGATCCTCTAATGCCATCATTACGATTATTAATGATACATGACACAAGCCACGACTGGGAATAATGGTTTCCTTATGATGTAATGCTGCCAGTTGCTTAGTCGCCGTGTCAGGAAGTCAAATATTGAGAGTGCTACGATGTGACAATGCAAAAGTGGTGCATGGGAAATCCAATTTCATCTGTGGGTGAGCTTCTCTGAATTAAACACCCCCATATCTGTAATTTGTTTGAAGTAGATCAGCTTTACCAATATTATCTGGATTGAAAAGGTGCAGCAGAGATTCGTCTGTGGTCGATGGCTCGGTTCAGTCCAGCTGTAAATCACTCCTGATCATATGTGAATTATTCAGAAGATTCAATATTACATTGTTATTTTCTGGTACACAAACAAGACAGCTGGTTGGTGTTTCTGCACTTTCGCTCAGCTTGATGGAAGAAGTATTGACTGAAACGTCACTGAAACTTGTTAGCTTACAATAAATAAATTCAAGTAAACAGTTGAAAATGTTTTTTTTATTTCTGAGATGAATCTCAAAATGTCTGAGTTTTCTTCTTGCAAAAGTTTGACTTTTCTAACTCAGAAATTTGCATGATTTTTTCTAGAAAATTTCTGAGATGAAACTAAACAATTCTGAGGTTTTTCTGGCATATTTTGGACTTTTCAAGTTCTAGAAATTTTCTCAGATGTCAACATTAGATTTGTTTTGTTAAAAATTTACAAAATTTTTTATTTATAAAGTCTCTAATCATAAATGTATATAAAAACATGTATGCATTTAGTCTGTAAGATAGAATCTACAGAATGGGAACATTTAGGAGTTGTGAATTTTTGTGACTTATTTCCTGTTTTCTTCAGTTCTGCTATTGATTTCACTTTATCAGCTGGTTTGTGAATATTTTCTGCAGACCAAAAATCTAATTTAATGATTTTATGGCAGCAGTTAAACAGGAAGTTGTCTGTTTTACTGAATAATTTGTAATCTGTGCAGCCAAGTTTAGATGGGAGCTCACTGTGGTATTAGTGGCTTATAATCATCTGAGTGTAATGCAGTGTGCATGCTTCTGGCCACAATGTTATATCAGCTTTTAACACTGCTTGTTCAGTTCATCAGTATCATCTCCAGCATCTATTTTAAACATTGCTGGACCCAACAGTTATTGCAGCGTTATGATAAAGCCCATAGCGACAAAATCATCTGCAATGGGTCCTTGAACAAATGTCAAGGTTTAATTAAATGAACTTTAGTTAATTTAAAATTGATCTTTATATTCTACAGGCTACTGAACATGCCGTCCGGGCCTGATCCAATTGACCGACGTTTGTATTTGGGTCAGAATGCAGGAGGGTGGTGCATTAACATGCCGATCTGACCTTTAGCTTTGCAGGGAAAAGACGGCAGCAGTAGAGTCATTAAGATGTAGTGTGTAATGAGGCTGGTGTACAGTGGTCTTCAAAAGTTACAAGAGAGTTCCTCATCGCTCACCCAGCCACCCACAGAGAGCCGCCTGCTACAAATCGACTGCCTAAGGCGCAGAGTTAACATCTTCACACATCTGAACTTTGTTTAATCCGTAACTTTGTCGTGTTCGGCGGGAGATAAAGACATGAACAGCTCAAATATTCAAGGCACAAAGATACAGTCAAAAGACAACAGAAGTCCTTTTCACGTTCAAATCTGCAGAGGAAATACATTTTTAAATGCAAAGATTTTATTAAATAAAGCTTATCTGCCCTTGTAGGATGTTTTTTTCATTTTCACCCTTTAGTTGAAGCCATAATTGTGCAGATAAGCATCAGAAGAAATCATTGTGTAAAGGTATCAGTCAGGGGAAAGACTTCTAGATTTAAAATATTTGAAATAAATCGCAGTTTGAGAAGCTAAAATCCAAAATTGTAATGCTTCTTCTTGATTGGCTGACATTTATCTTCCCTGCTGCTGATTGGTCGAACCACTAAGAGTTTCTGAGATAGTGTCAGTGCAATTTCCAATGTGTGCAATAATACATAGAAGCGTCTTTAGAGGCGTTTCAAGTGGATTTCATCAATTCGTAGGCGATACAACTCTCCATGGCTCTGTTTCGATTACAAAAGTGTGCAAATCTCTGTTTATATTCTGCTGACATAAAAATAACACAAATAATGTTCCCATGAAATAAAAAAATTATTAAAATCACACCTGAATAAGTATGTAATTAAAACTCATGGCAATGACAGATGTAAACAGTTACGTGAGATATATTCATATATCAGCCTTGAAGGAGCGGCAAGCCCCGCCCACTGAGGAGTGGCTACGTATGCAGCTATTTGGAGAAATTGTAGTCGGCCATTTTACAGAAGAGCGATGGCTTCAACACCTTGGAATGACACAACTTTTTATGAAAAAAGCAAAAAGAAACCATCATCCCCCAACTACTTCCTGTCATCTTCTTTGGCGTTTCTGCCAGTAGTAACATCCGGTTGTTGACCATGTGACTCTTGTTGCGAAAATAGAGTTTCCATTGCAGTTTTGCTAAATGTATCTATTTTGATATGGCTGATAAACCACCTCATCATAGTGGAAAACATTTGATAGAAAGACTCGTTTTTTCAAAATTAGCGTGTTTCCTCTAACCAAATTTACCCGTATGATGTAAACAGGCTGTTTACATTATGCAGGTGCTTCTGTAATATTTATAATCATTTGTGGGGATACAAGCAGCCATTTTATCCATCTTTTCTCACCATTAACATTATTCCCTGTCAGCTTGGCTAAAATACACATCTCATCATCCGACACTTCCTTCCTAGCTGCCACTCCGGCATAGTAATTACCTCGCTCCCCTTGCTGCTAATGAGAAGGTAAAATATGAGCGTCTGGCAACCAGTCATTTGCCAGACGACCCAAGCTCGCTCCCGGCGGGAGAGAGAGCGGGGTGGGGGAGCGGGAGACTAATTTCTGCCCATGAGCCACCGAATGAACGGCGCCATCTATCCTGAGCCCACCTGAAACGGCGAAGCTGTTCGGCTGGGATATCCGCCACTGAATCATGCAGGTGTGAATATGTTCTCACTAGATGCTTGTCAGCGCCTGACCTTTTGGTTTTCTGTGATAAAAATGAACCAGAGTTTACAAAGCACATACAGAGGAAACAAAAGTTGGGGAAAACGAAGAAAGCTTGGCAGAATTTCCCAAAATGAGACAAATTTGACCTGCAGATGCAGATGGAGGCTTTTAATTTGAAAACATTACCAACAAAATTTTCTTACAGAGGAAAATGTAAAGTAGAACAGAAAGTATTTGTGATTTTATGAAAGTTTTCACTAAAGGTAAAACCAAGAGACTTTAAATCAGTGTTTCTTCTTTCTTAAAGTTAGCTAAATTTAGCAAACATTTTGAATCAAATTCTGTTCTTATTGCTGAAAACTACATTTCCTTATTTTAATACAGGAAAACACTAAAAAAAACTCAGAAATGTTGAGAGGAATCTTTGACATTTTCTAGAAAGAAAAGAAAATTTGCTAGAAAAAAATACTTCTAGATTACAGAACAAAAAAACTTTAAAATTTCTAAATTTCAACTGTCAAAATATTTTCTTTGGAAAAATGTTCCATAAAGTTTCTGAGATTTTTCACAAAATTAAGTTTTTGGCAAAAAATGTACTCCTTTTTCTCTATCGACAATGGTCCTAGTGATATCATAAAAATCCCTGTGTGGTAAAATCTAAGAGCTTCATATAAAGTAAAATGTAACTTAGCAATAATTTGACTCTTAATTGGTCTAATAAAAACAATAGCAGCCCATTGTTTTATTATAAATGTAGCTTTTTTTCTATTTCTCTGTATTTGTATATTTGTAGCATTTTTTCTGTGTTTTTACTCATCATTTTGTAGTTTAATATCCAGGTACAGAGAAAAATTCTTGCTACTTTGTGAGATTGCGCAAAAATATTTTTTGAAAAGTGTTTTAAAAGTCTTAAGAACATATTAAATGTGCAAATCGTGCAACTCTAGTAAGTGCTAGTCAAGTTTCAGTTTTAAAAAATCACATTGGTTAAAGGTCGGGGCCATTTTTAGCATAAAATTGAGTCAAAGTTTTAAGTGGTACCACTACGTTAAACTACAAAAACTCAAGTGCCTGAATATGTGAGTTTTTAAACGTTGGAAACATTTACATTTTAGCATTAATTATACCTTTTTCCATCCATTCTCACTGAACTTGAGGTACTTAGCTGTTCAAAGTTTATTAAAACAAACTTGAAAAGAGTTGCAGGTGTTAACTTTTAATTTTTAAGGATAAATAAAACAAATATGCATGACTTTAGCACATCAAAACTGAGTAAAATGCATGCAGCTTGACGTTGTGTGCTCACATATCAAAACCAGGTTTTAATTTAGAGATGGGAAAAGTTTTTTTTCCGGTCGGCCTTTACCTCGAGTGAAAATCTGAGGACGGGTTTCAAAGGAGCCTTTTTTCAAAGGCAGAGAACTGGAAGCCATTTGGAGGAAGATTAGGCAAAATCCCCCAAGCAAAAACTCTAAGACATGCAGCTACTGTGGCAAAAAAAAAAAAAAAATTACACCGTTTCATATTACAGAATATCACAGAACTGTATCATATTTAATTTTCTGCCTTTTGGGAATAAAGTCTTTTTACTCTCCGGGATATTCACAGTCACGGAAATTTTAACTAAACTTTTGAATATTATAGCCGTGTTTCATTTCACAGGTGAATGAAGGAAGAATTCTTCTTATTTTCTGCCAACAACCATCCATTTGCTGTCTGATAGGAAATTGCTAGATTTTTCTCAGTTTAATGGATGAGCAAAGTCCAAGCTGGGATCTTAAATCTACAGAGGAGACAGAAAGATCTGCACACGGATTGGAATCGCTCCCCGTGGACAGGCGTCGCTTCCCGGGTTCTGGAAGGAAATTACAAATTAAAATATGGAATTCAGTCACACGCTTATATATTTCCTGACACTTTTAGTATTAATATGTAATTAGGAACATCACTCATGCTGGAGGAGAGTTTATTCTGTATTGACAGGAATACAAAGCTAAAGAGTGGAGAGTAAAAAATACAGATTTTCACCTTTTTCCACGTTTAAATATCTTAGATTTATATGTGAGAAAAATAAAATTAGTAAATAAAATGATAGCTTCATTGATTAAGTTGATTTGTGTCACACATTTCAGCAATAAGGGAGTTACATGATTAAAAATATAATAATTTACATTTAACATGACATTAAAATAGCAGAATAAAGAGAAGTAATGAATCATTTTTAGCCTCTTTTTTACTGAGATGTAAAAATTCCTGTGTTTTGGTTTGAGTTTTTAAAGCTTGAATGATTTGTTATAAATTATACCAATGCATTATAGTTTAATTTAAATCCAGACTATGACTGAAGCAATCATAATCCTCCATTTTCTGTCTTGCTTCTCTACATAATTATACTTTTCTTGAGTTTTAGGTCATAATTTGATGGTAGGACAATTCTCCTTTAGTATTTTTATTTATTTATTTTTTGTCTAAAACCAGAATTAAAAGTTGCATCGACTACAATAAGTTCTTAAACACTAAAGGAGCCCCAAATAATCACACTACCACCACCATGTTTGACCAGGGTTGGACAATAAATCAATAAAATATATTGTGATCAATATCAATAGATAATACATTTAATTCTGGGAAAAAGTAGGCTTTAGCTACTCAACCGTTCACTTCTAGCTAAGCCAGGTTGGTGGAACCAACTAACCGACTCACTGTTTGGTTGCCGAGCAACTCACTCCCTCTTTGGTTACCTAGCAACAACCTGTTAAGTTACTGGCGCAGCAGCAACTGTGTCTCATAACTTAAAATTATAAAACAACTAAACATAAAACAGGAAATGTCACCTCACCAGTTTTTGCAGTAATTCAGATATTTAGAACAAAAAACAAATCAATAATTATTGATATTGACTGATATTAAACATTGATATTTTGATAAGTTTTCCAGACCTATTTTTGACCTTTTTTAAATCTAAACGCAGGCTCACCAAACAAAAACATCTACTTTTATCTCACCAATAAAGGTGATTTTTTATGGTACTTAAATCATAAATGAGATCATGGGGTGCGTTCAAACCCAGATGTGTTTAGAGCGTCTGGTTTACGTTAAAAGTCTATGTGGAGGCACGTTGCCTTTTGCGCATGTTGCAGTGTTTTCAGAGTTTTGGCACGTCCAGTGTGTTCAACGCTGGAGTGGAAAAATCTTAACTTTTGCCTCTCAACCAGAAACCTCAATCAATCAGAGAGACTCGTGTTTTAGTGGCGCATTGGAGCATCGGACGCATTTTTGACGTGAAACGCAGCTTTAGACGTTGATAATTTCTGTGACCTCTTGGATGAGTTGTGGGTTTATTCTTGGAGTAATTTTGGTATACTTCTCACTCCTTCTGTTTTACTCGTCAAAGCTGACACAGCTGTCAGAAAAATCCCAATTCATGCTGTATTCAATGCACCAAAAGTTTCTCTTTGCTATGACCAAAAACGTTTGACAGATTGAGACATGCTCTCAAAGGAGCATGTCTCCTGCAGTCAGCAACAAAATAAGAGCAATCACACTTAAAAGAATAAAAAGCAACGCTCCATAAGAATCTCCACGGCCCGACTTATACATATCTGCATTCCAAGACTCTCCTCTTACTCCATTATCATTTTTTTATCTGATAGGAAACATATCAAGGTTTTCCCAGTGTCGGGAACGAAAGCAATTTTCATGTTGAAGGTTACAGAAAGCTGCGGAGACGGAAGAGAAAAGAATATATTCCTGCCCTTCAGATAGACTCCAATGTCACACATGAGGAGACAAGGAATCTCATCACCGCCGCAAACATTTTATGCTCTTTGCTGAGTTTCATACTTGCCATAAAATCTTGGAGATTGACTCCTAACCCTCACAGCACGCCTAGAAAACTAGATTAAAGAACATCCAGGGGAACTGAAATGTATTAACAGTAATAAGTAAGATTGCAGAAAGCTTGGACGGTTTGAGTCTGGAAGGTCATGTTCTGTAAACGCATCTGTTTGCTGGTTTTAGAGAAACTCCCATTAGAAAGCTATTAGCTGGAGTATTACCATGATTAACTGAAAATCCACATTAATTCACTGATGCAACCGAACGTACTTCAGCCAAAGTTGCCCGATTATTGAGCCTCTCCGGAGTCTGGGTGTGTCGTCTGCTCGTCTGGGAGGGAGTAAGTGGATTTAGAAAGCCCAGATTGGTGGAGGCAACATGTCAATAGAATGCTATTACAGCTAAGCTACTGTCCCGACCTCTAATTTCAACAAAAGGAGTTGACCTCTACCACCGCAATTACAGATAAGAGTGACTGTATTAAAGTTGTCTCTACAAATACGAAGCTTTGTCCATGTTGAGTCGAGGACATTTTTCAGATGAGCTCATATTTATCTCTCCAGGGTCACATGTGGGTTAGTTGGAAAATTTCTTGAAGCTGTAGTGTGTTTTTATTTTATTTTGCAACAGCAAATCACATATGGTCCTCTTGGCTACTGCAATTGTGTAAAAAAAAAAAAAAAAAAAAGGACACCCTCTTAACAGTAAAACTGAACTTTCTAAAAGATTTAAATCCAAAATAAGTTGCACAAACACAACAAACATAAACATGTATTAAACAAAAGTAAGTACACCCAAGTATTTAACAACTTTACCAACAATAATCATCAGTTATTATCAGAGGTGGGAAGAGTATCCAAAAGTAAGGAATAGTATTTCACATCAAGTAAAAGTCAAAAGTAGACATTCAAGAAGAGTAAAAAGGTATTTGGTAAACTGATCAAATTATCAATCATTTAATACTTAAAATTCAATAATCAGACAGACCAAAATATGAAGTTAATTTGAAATTTTGCCATTTTAAGGTCAAAAATGTCAATAATAAAGTAAATAAGTAACAAGAAATAGCTAAATAAATGTTTCCAAAACAATTTCTTTCAATAAAAAACTTTAGAAACTTTAATAAAAGCTGCAGATGTGTGTCTGAGTCTGGTGATTTTTTGGTTAAAACATGTTTGTTTTTCATTCAGTGGGTAAAGAATCCAGAAATTTTACTCTCAATAAAATTACTCAAGTAAAAGTAGAAAGTAGAACGTAATAAAAATACTCCTTTAAATAATTTTTTTTCAAAAAAGTTACTCAAGAAAATGTAATTTAGTAAAAGTAATTAGTTACTACTAGAGATTCTCCAATGCGAGCCTTTGACTAGACCATTTGACCAAACTTCAGTTTCCTGATGGATGGCCTCTCATTTTGGCATACTTTCATATCAGCCCAAATCATTACTCCTCCATCGCCGTGCTTTACATTTAGCACAAACCCTGAGTGACGTTGGGCCCTGCCTTCTTCAAATTACACAAAATTGGTTAAACATTTGTCCAGCTATAATCTTAAATATATTACTAAATCTTTCTTAAGACCAACCAGCCACATTTACAAAATCAAACAAATGTGATGGATGGGCAAAAAGAGCAAACTTTGTATCAATTTTGTTTGATATTAATGTTAATTTTGTTTGTTTCACAGCACAAACCAATGTTTTGCTAAATTTGATTGACGCCATAGTTGGTTTGATTTTGTAAATGTGGACTGGCTGGTTGGTCTTTGGAAACATTTAATAATATATTTAAGATTATAGCTGGACAAACGTTCAGCTATAATCAAAATAGCTCTCCACATTATAACCAAACAAATGTAGTTGGATCCCGTAACTCTAATTGATCGTTGATAATTGATTGATTTAGATATGTTTTAAGCATAAAACTATGCAAAGAGGCAAATCTTCCATGAATAATTTGGAACCAAAACCCTGATAAGAATAAATACTGTCATTGGAATAAGCGGACAGTGAAACGTGGTCAACATCAGCAGGAGATAAAATGATTTGCACTGATATTTATTGAACTCTATTTGCCCTTTCTGTACATATGGCATGTATTAGTCATGTTTTATCATTTCACTTTCTAAAATTGCTTCAAAGTGCAGAACAGCACAATGCAGGGCCTTTGAATTTGCACTTAGCACCTTTCAAGGTGTTCCATACTTATCTGTATAGGGTCTTTAAATACTGACTACAAAAGCGTGCAATCTGTTGAAACCTCTAGCGATTATTTCTGCTCATGTTTTATTACAGCGAATGTGTGAAATGCCTTGATTTATCTGGCTAATAAGACAAAACTGAGAGAACTTCTCTCTGAATGTGTAAAAAATAGAATCTAGCTTCCCAAAAAGCATAAATATGTCAGCTGGTACTTAGATATTTGTCCTTCTGTTATTTCACTGCAGATTTAAACAGATTTTTATTGATCTGAGTTGTTTTGTGCTGGAAACGATATTTATGACTGAGCCTTTCAAGGCAGAATCACTCCCATTATTTGTGTAATTAAACAAGAGCTTGCACATCGTTGTGCATTAGCATTGTTGGACCACTGATCAATTAACTGCAAGTACCTGTGTGTTTTATCATGCCATGTTTCCCTAATTGACTAAAAGTCTTAAGTCTGGAGTGAAAGTCTTAACTAGAAATATAATGAGATACTGGAAAATAAATTGAAGTCTTGATTGAGGTCCGTATAGTTCTTCAGGCCTTATTGAAAGAGCTTGTTGGGTGGCGAGAGAAACGTCTGATCTGAACTCTTTAAAGCTCACTAAACTCTCCTGAACCATTGTTTTCACAGTCAGCGCCTCCTCAGCTGCAGTTTCCAATAGTTATTTCCCCAGCATGTAATTTATTTCCAAAATGAGAGTTAAAAGGAACATTAGACAAGTTTGGCAGACTGTGAGAGCGGCTGATATGAATGCCGAAAAGCTAAACATCAAAGCCATGTCAAGAACCAGCAGTGACAAAAAACCCCTGCTGGGTCTTTTAGTTTATAACGTCTTGGAGAAGAAAAAGTGCCACAAAGACTTCATTCAGGACTATGCAGCTATAGAAGGACATGAAATAGTATAACTCATATCTTGACTCAGATATCAGCTTTTCAATTAAAAACAACTCTTCTTTTGAAATCTAATCGTACATTTATTCAAAAGAAGTCAGCCTCCAGCTGCAGCAATTGAGTTTTTAAATAATATTTTGTTAGTTAATCAAATAACTGACCCGAAAGTTAACCAACTCCAACAAATGATACCAGTTCTGTCAACAACTGTACCAGAAACCTGCAGGTGGGTACAAAAAAGACTATTTTCACACCTCATAGTTGATTAGAGACCAAAATTGTAACATTTGATACATTTTCAGCTGCTGTGGTTCTTTTTCTCACTTCACTTGCCAAACAAACCAAACTAACTGAAAAACTTGTTCCCCTCCTGGCCTGTGGGGGCGCTGCACCAAGAACCACTGAAGGAAATGACACGAAAACCTCTGAAGAAGACATGAGTGCAACTTTCTTTTGAACAAAATGTAAACAAAAATCAAAAAAGGAGTGGCATCAGATTTTAGCGATTGTAAGATTTCTCCTGCTTACGCTGTACTCTCGCTTTTGTTTTGGTTGTGTTTACCCAGAATGCACTGCGCTGTAGTCCACTTCCTGTTTTTGGATCAGTCTCCGGTTCACATATGGATTCGAACTGCACCAGAGTTCACTTTTTTGATCCGCATCAGATTTCGATTACACATTCACACCTCCCCAAACGAACCGGACTTTCCAGACAAATGAACCAGAATTTGATTTCTTTCTTCTGCAAAACTTTGAAATTAAACACCATCAGTGTGGGTTTTTTTTATCTACGTAATTTTTGAAGATGAGATTTTAAAAACAACTTGTCCGCTTGCAATTTTAACTCACACACTTAGCATAAGAAAGAAAAAAGTTTGACCGTTTAAAACCACAAAACTGTGGCACCACAAAGCCAAGCAGATCAGAAAATGACATCTCTCTATTCAGATTGACTGATTTCCGTCGAGGCGTGGGTGTGAAACGCGGCCGCGCCGAGAGGCTCGTACAGTAGGGTAACCGCCCCGTGATAAGGGTGAGCTTGGCCGCTGACACGCCTGACTTGGAAGGAAAAAAAATAAGCAAATCATTCAGGACAATCTGTTCCCGCTGCTGCAAGTCACTTAACTTCTGTCAATTCAATACAGGCTGCTGCAGAGCAACACAGTGGTCCGTGAATGCAATTTCCATATAATTACTCCCACATAAACGGCAGGCTCCTTGCTGTCTCATCAACCTTTTGGACCACATGCTGGTAGATAGATAAATAAATAAACTTCTGGAGGAAGTCCAGTGAAGGGTTATAGGAGGATAAGCTAATGGAAGTGCGTGTCCTGCAAATGGCTGGCATTGATGTTCATTGTTAGACGAATGACCCCCCGACTGGATGAACATTTGTTAATCACAGAACATGCTTACTCTTGCAAAAACAGGTGCAGGTTTGTGAAATCAGCTGCTGACATGGAGGAGAAAACTTGCTGAATGTATGCAAACCACGAATAATGAAGGATTCCTCCAAACTGGATTTCACAAACAACCATCTGATAATGAGTCCAAATGGAAACAAGCACTGCTGAGATATTAAAAAGAATATTTCTAACAGCCAGGAAGAGATGCTGAGTCAAAAAGGTGGAAAACATCGTGCTGGGTTAGAAATAAAGACTTTCAGTTTGGAGGAGTTGTTTTTTATAGGCCATTTTTTAGAACTGAATTAAACTGATTTTGTGGTTCAGAAACACAAAATGTTACCAAGTATTTTGGTCTAGTTTCTATTACAAACATCTCAGCACACTTGAAACAAGATAAAACTGACAAATACATTTCCAGTAAGATATAGGAGCTTATTTTAAGTCACTAATTCCTTTTTTTCTTGTTATAAATTAAATAATCCACCAATGGAACTAGTGTTTTATCATCCATATTAAGAAATTATTGCTCTTGCTAGTTGGTAGTTTATGTAAAATCAATGAAAGGTTGAAATTCCTCCTGTTTACCTGCTTCCAGCCTTTGGTTCTTGCATTCTTCCTGGTATCACCCTCCACTCTTAAACCTCTCAGGATATATTTTCCTCTCAGCTTTGAACAATATTCTCAAACATTTCTGAGCTTTAAAGGGGAGAAAAAAAATCTATTCAGTAACTTTTCATTCTCAAAGTCCAGTGACATTTTCCTGCTGCTTGTGTCCTGCTGGGAAGGTAAAAGCATCTGCATTTTGCAGCTACACGACTGCAACTGAGGCTTTTATTGGCCTAAGTGCCCTTTTGAATCTCTTAACATATAATTTGCATATACAGCTCCCTTCTTAGCTGTCATATTGTAGGCAACATTCTTGGTTTCGCTGTCCTAAAATCCAGAACCTTTAATTAAACATCTGCTTGATGGGGATGTTTAATCTTTAACACTTCACATGGAGGATAGTAGCGGCTTCAGTGGTGTAACAACTAGAAAGCAGTCAAATCAATAAGATGTGAAGCTCGCAGCTCCTTTGAATGTCATTCATCGTCTCCAAGAGACGGAGCGCAAACAAGCTTCCCGTTATAGAAAAATAAGTGATTCATGAATTAGTTGAACCAGAACTTATTTGCATGCAGTAATAGCGATGAATTTATTTGTGACTAAAACTGATGGAGGGAAATTTGTGTGAAGCTATTTCTTAAAAGGAAGGAAAATAGAAGTTAGTGGGTTATTTATGTACAGGCCACTGCACTGAAGCCAATAGAAACCTGATGGTTATTTCACCAAATATTGATTTCCGAACTCTTCCTGAATGAAAACATCAGTATTGTTGTTTCTAAATTATATGAATTTGCAGAATTAATATGAATTCTGCAAATAAATTCTACATTTTTGCTTGGCCTTTCAAAGACATGTCAGTAGATTATAGATTAAGAGAAAAATGTTCATTTTACTCAAACATAAACCTAGAAAAAGGAAAATCAGATAAACTGATCATTTTAAGTGCTCTCTTAATTTTTTCCAGCGATGTAAATGTTGAAATCAGACATTTATAGCAATTTTAATCAAATGACAAGTATTGTTTCATAAAGTCTCTAATTAAACTTGTTAATGAGGTGCTTTCATTTAATGTGGCTTTGGTTTTGAAGAAAATGTGGCGTAAACTCATTTCTGAATTATACCAATAGTGATATTTTAATCCAATAGCGCCTGCATAAAACACAAAGCAACGAACTGCGAAACATTTTTGGAGAACTATACGTTTTCAATTTGGTGCCAGATATAAAAGTGGCTTAAATTGATTATTGGAATTGGGCCGTTTAAATTGACGTGAAACAAATTATATTCATGTTTTAAAGGGTCTAATCAAAGTTTTTATGACAATCAATAATTAGCTTACTTTTCTGTCTGAAAAGGAGCAGGAAGAGGTGAAATATATTACAGCTCAATAATTACCAAAAATCTGTAATTAAAAGCTCTTTATGTGTGTCTGTTCAGTTTACTGTGCTAAAGAGCCAACAAATAAATTATATTACATAAATAAAATGATGACAAACTAACCCTCATAGGGAGGTCCAAAGTACTTGACATCATAAAAACACAAAAATACAAAGTTATCAGTCAACAATTGAAGCATTATGTTTTGTCAAGTGCCATCATTTATCATCAGAAAGTTGATTGTTGTTTCATTTATGGGTTTCAGTCTAGATTTAAAGGAACTCAGTGTTTCTCTTTTTCCAAAATGTCTGGAAGAAAAAGCAGAAATTCCTCTTTGCATAAAGCTACTTGATTTGCTTTTGGTTGGCGATTGCAAAGCAACGAATCCTGGATCACCATTTATTCTCCTTGGTGCTGATTAGCTGAACCTTTAAGAGCGGAAATAAGAAAGACTGAAGACGTTAGCTTTTATGCTGTTGCCAACAGTGTTTCCACTGTTTGTATAAATGCATATTGGCAGCTGTAAGTGTTCATAAGTATCGCCAACGAATACCACTTCATTTTCCTTCTACTTCACAAATAAAGGCAACAAACATGTTGGTCTGTCTCATAAAACCCTGATAACATAAAATGAAGTTTATGTTCGACTCTCCTCACAAACCCTCTCTTCAGGAAGTCATTAGATTCCCATGTAGCTCTGTGGTCCTCAGGATCTCCATTGCTAATAATCGTTATAATTGATGTTTCCCTCCTAAGCCTCTAATGATGTTTTCAGTATTTATGTTTGCAGACAGCAGGGTGAGCAGAATCATAATAGTTTCTCCCTGCTGTTTTTATTGGCACTGCATTTCTCACATTCACATCAGTAAATTAATTTTGACCTCACCACGCCGTACATCACGCCAAACCAGTGCACACTGTCTCTGCATGAGCGGGTTCCCTTAAGCTGTTGTCGTAAAGAATGGCTGTATCGATCCTCCCCGCTGACGCTTTAATAAGTGCTTTGCATAACAAGTGTTTTACTGTGGGATAAATCACCTGCGACGGTCGCACACAAACAACAGAGAGTGAGAAGAAGTGGGCCATCAGTTTAAAAAAGGAAAAAACGGTTCTGATCATCAACTCAAAGAGCAATTGTTGTTTTAGCTCCTGCGAAGTCGGTTGAATATTCATTCAGAGGAAACCATGTCAGGAGGAAGCGCATCAATACTCATCCTCTTAGAATAATGTCCTGTCTGTTGCTAGCAGCAGCAGCAGATCTGTTAAGTACAAGATGAATTCAATCAGGAAGATCCATGGAGCGGCGCGGAAACCCCGGGAGTGATATCGATGGCTTGAGGAGGAGGTCGCGAAGGGGCCGCCTCCCCTGAGTCTCCTGTTGCTGCTTCTGTTCGGCGTGATCAGCCAAAACGAGTTCGGCTGAATCAGAGTCCCAGGAGCCAAAGCGACATCATTTCATGTCAGCCAAAAGTCGGAGTTTCTCTCAACTGGTGGAGGAAGGGTGGATTGATGACTGCTGGAGGAGATGTGCCCAGATGAAGCAGCTGTCTCTAATCTCAGTGACGCCAAGTGATTTATGGAGCATTTATTAAACCTAACAGATTTCATGTTCGCTAACTATTCTCACTTTTGAATTCAGATTTTTTTTATGACCCACCCGATAGTCTGGTAGCCAAAATTGCAACATTTGTTACATTTTCATCCGCTGTGGTTCGCTTTCACATTGCACCGAGTCTAACGATCCATACTGATTGAAAAACGTGTTCCCCTCCTCACCTGTGGTGGCGCTGCACCAAGAACTACTGAAGGAAACAACACAAAAACCTCTGAAGAAGACCAATGCAACTTCCTGATTCACGAAATGTAAACAAAAATGGAGAACCATCAGAGTTTCTCCATTCTTCTGAGGTCCAGTACATTGACTTCACAACAGACACATTCAGGTTCACTGTTTTTATTCTAACAAAAGAATAAATACTGAACTGAAGTTGGTGGTTAACATCAGTCCAGCAGCTTCTGCCTTTGTACATAAAATAAAAGAGCAAAAATCTGTAAACAAGCTACAAAGCCCTAGCTCCCAGTGAGCAGCTAGCAGCAGTTAACATTTGTTGAAATTAAACATAGCTAAAATGGAGAACATTAATAAGTTAGAAACATATGCAAAACATGGCAAAGTTAGTCATGAAATGATTAAATTTGTCTAAAATATATATGTTAGAATATAGTACTTGTAATTCATACTAGTTACCAACGGCAACAGAAAAAAGGGGACGCGCTAATGCTAGCGATGTGAGCAAACAGTAGTACATTGACCATAATGCCCTGCACTTTAGATAGCTTCCTGCTTTCTGGTCCACTTGGCGTTCACATTCACACTTGCCAGAGTTCACTTTAACCAACCCAAGACCGGGGTTTTCAAAAATGTAAAAACCGGGTCTGAATACCTTTTCTCTACCACATCTACAGGTTTATTTTTCACGTTTTGCTGAATTTGTGCCCCCACATTCTCTCTCCCTGCTATCAAATTCATCTAAATGCACAAGAATGACCACAATCACGTCAAGAAGAAATTCAGTTGATGTCAATATCCAACATTCTTACGTCGACTGCAATCAGTTCAACTTTGTGGCCAGGTGTGAACTGCAGAACAAACTGATTCAGTCTTCAAGGTATTGGAGGTAAAATGAAGGGTGATTTAAATTGTTTCATTCCGCCTTTAATCCTCCAATCGATGCCAATAAACATCGACAGGAGGCTGAAAGCAAGTTCTCAGAAATACAAACCTTACTGTGAATCACTTCTGAAAGCTTGAGTGAGTGATCAATAGCAAAGTCTTGTTCAGATGTGCAGTCTTATTTTGAAGTGATCCCAAACCCCTGGAGAGACAACTCAAGTGGAGGTTTTGATTGGTTTGTTTCAACCATCTGTTAAAGCCAAGACTGCGAAAAGGGAGAGAAAGGCGCGCTAATAAAAAGCTTTCACGTTCTAACAGAAGGAGATAAATCAACTTACAACACATAGAGAAAAAAATAAAATAAATTCAGAAATAACTTGAAAAAGTGCGCTTGAAAATGTTTGATGGGTTGTCTTCAAAGAGACAAATACATGAACTGAGAGGGGAAAACAACCTTTGATCACCAACATAAACACTTCATCCATACCTCAATTTACGCCTCCATATGCTTTACTGTTCAAGCCACCCTAAAGACGCACCTTCTGCTCCTTCAACCTGGTACTACAGCGGAGTCTGTACCACCAATTACAGTTGGCAGGTGAATGACTTTCACCCAACAACTTTGGGTTTGTATTTTTGCTCCATTGGGTAAAAGAGAAGAGCTTTAGTGTAGCAAGCTGCAGAGTTTGTGTCTCACCAAATGCTAGATTTGTTTTCTGGGAAGCTTTAGTCACACCAGGGAATAAAACTGGAACATTTCTGGAGTTTGTGTTTTACAAGCATCTTTGAACTTATAAGACTCGCTACAGTTTTCACCACTGTCCAACCAAACAGCAATAACTAAAAAACTAGCTAGACAGCACAGTTATAGCATCGAGTTTCTGGTAGCCGTGCATGGCTCAAACTTTTGCGTGACAGAAAAGTCCTGCAAGAAAATAGAAAATATGTCCGATGTGCATTTAAAGCAAAATGTCACACATTGAACATGAAATAGTTGCATTTGTTGTAAACGCACCATCAGCG
Source organism: Poeciliopsis paucimaculata (assembly GCA_903067055.1). Lineage (NCBI taxonomy): Eukaryota > Metazoa > Chordata > Actinopteri > Cyprinodontiformes > Poeciliidae > Poeciliopsis > Poeciliopsis paucimaculata. Next base: position 13,622 of record CAEGAD010092198.1, on the reverse strand, counting down.
TCTCCACCAAAGGCAAGACCAAAGAGGTGTCTGAAGACAACAGGGACAACAATGTATACCTGCACAAAGTTGGGATGTGCAACAGGACAATAGGCAATCGGCCCGATGAGATGTTATTAGAAAGTGGAAGTAACTCAAGATGGCTACCTTGTGTGACGTTGATCCATAACACGCAGCCAGAAAAACTAAGGAGTGGCCTAGCCATTCTCCAAACCTGAACCCAAGACGAAAACTTTGTAAGAAGCTGAAACTCTGTTCCAAAACCTGAAAGATCTGAAGATCTATTTCTCACTGTTGAGGTGTATCTATGATAAAAATTACAGACATTTCCATTCTTTGCAATGAGTGAAAACTGCATAAATGAGTGAAATAATGGGATTCCGACTGTTTGCAGAATATCGTCTTGCTATCTTCCTGTATTGTCTCCAATAATGACTTGATTTGTTTTCCTGCAGAGGAAGTGCCATCAGCACTCTGTCCCCATTAAGATGTTTTTTCTTTGACAAATATTTAACAGACAACTCGTCATATGCAACTTATGCTACAAATGCATTTTCCATGCAAATGTGGAATCATAGCTGCTGATTTCTATAAAATGACAGAAAAGTTTAAAATGGTCTTCCTTGGTTAACTGTGAATGGAAAACCTGTTTTTCTCCTGATCATTGATGTCTCCAGGATGCCTCCAGAGCTATAATTTCTGGCATCGCCCACCATCAGCTCTTTGCAGCTTGGGAAAAAAAGACTGCGAGTTAAGAATGCTCTTTTTACTCATGTCTCAGTCATTTCAGGGATATTCAGAGAAATGTTTGACTTCAGCTACATTCTGTCCCGAAGGTCTCTGTGTGGCTGACACAGAAAAGAAAATTGAGCAGGCTGTTATCATCAAACATAAAACTATATATGCTGTATTAAAAGTGCTGTAGTGGTGCTGCTGTTGCATGCCTGTGGCTTTCCTTTTGTAATATCAACTGTAGAGTGAATGCAACTAACAATACACCAAGTATATCATTATTGAGGATTGCATAATTGATATTTATGCACGTACCTACCTGATACAGTTATTGCAAAGGTCTTTATACTTGTATTTTATTGGGATTTTTTAAGATAGACCAACACAAAGTAGAGCCTATTAAAAATAATCTGAATTTCTCCTTGTCTGTCAATTTGAGAGATGACGTCAGAAGAAATATGTCATCTATTTTTACCAGTTTATAAAAGATAATTCCTTCAGTCACATTTAATTTTCATTCTGTTATCCATCAAGCTGAACAGAGAATTGCCAGTTAAACCAAGTTTGGCTGCATATGAATAAAGAAATTAAAGGATTGAACTTAATTACTGAGCAATTCATCTGTGGTGGCCTGAACTTCCTGGTCTGCATAGGCCGAATTTGTGCTCTGTGCTACAATGGAATTACAAGTGCCAATGTTTTGAAATCAGGGAACATTTCTGTAATTGAAGTTATCAGAAGTTGGCGAGACTCTATGAACGAAGGGATTTCTGCATCTCGCTTCGTTCCATCAGGGGAGAAGTAAAGTTGAGGTAATTATTTTCCTGAATTTCCTTGCTGGCAATGCATAGGTCCCACAAGTCTGAACCGGAAGTGACCCGCGCCATCTTAGTAGGCATACACAATGAATAGTGGACCCATGTCTTCAAGACCAACCAAAAGAAAATATGTGGACACTCTTGACTAATGTGCAAGAGAAAGATACACAATTAAAATCCCTTCTGCTGGAATTGACCTGTGTAAGATGGAGAAGAAAAATGTTAGACGATATGGACAAGGTGCCTCCAATCTGATGCGACGATATAGTTCATTAACGAGTGAACACGAAGCGTGCGTACGCCATGGAGGAGCTTCACGATCTTAAATAATCAATGTTTAAACGGCTTTGTAAAGGACGAACAAACCCTTCAAGTGTACAAGGTTCTGGTGACTGGCAGAGTAAATACATGTTGTAACATACAGGTAGGCTACATGTCCGTCTTAGCTTGGAGGTAGAAGCTTCATCAGCTAAACTAATTTTGCTAGTTTAGCAGTAAGTACTAAACTACCCAGAGGTTGGAAGAGGTTTTGTAACTTCCATAGCAGTTTGGGTTTCCATAGCAACCACCAGAAGCAAGACCTTGCCCCTTAACCTTTGTAATGTCAGCGTACAGTGAGCTCACTGATGATGTCATAGAGAGTCTTCAAAACTGTTGGATAGAATATCTCTCACATTTTTCTGAACTTCGTTGAAGAAAGAAGCAAATTTCCACAGAGATTTTTAGCATTTCTTTAAGATTAGCTAATATCTTGTCTCCATGTTTATTCACATTTCTTTCTTTCTTGGATATGCAGTTACTAATACAGTAAAAAAGATTTGTCGGTGGTACTTGGATAAAAATGACTTGGCGGAGGCGATGTCTCAGGACAGGAACAGCTGCGAAACCACAGTAAAGACATCAGAAAACTGTACTTTTTCCAGCGTTCCTGAAGGCAGCACTAACCCGGACGGGGAAGTGACATCTGAGGAAGAGAAAGGTGAAGCAATCACTATCACTTTGACATTCAAGACGTTAGAAAATGTTGGTGATTATGCCAGTGTTTTAGAGGAATCTATTAACCTGGACGTGAGAGTTAGCGCTAAAGTTGAGAAAGTTAACTCTGAAACAACAGCTAATCTTTTGACATTGCAGATCTTGGAAAGATTTGGTGATTTTGCCATCATTTCAGAGGAAAACATTAACCTGGATGTGCAAGCTAACAATAAGGTCGAGAAAGTTAAGTCTGAAACTACATCTAAGGCTTTGACAATGAACACATTTGAAAACTCTGATTTTGCTAGTGATCGTAAAGACAATAACAACCTGGTCATGAAAGCTCAATCTGAGGACAAAAATGTTGAATTTGAAAAAACAGTTTCCCAACTGACAGTGACGACATTAGAAAGCTTTGAGAATCTTTTCATGGCGTTTGCTCAAAACAATAAAGCCAGCCAAAAAGCAACCAACCATGAAAATCACAAAATGTCTATGATACGTTTTGAAGAAATTGGTGGTTTTTCTGAGTCTTTTGCCAAAGGGGATGATGTTAGTACTAACAAACAAAGCAACTCTGGAAACCCAGTCAGTGGGACTGTTTTCACTGGATTGGAAGAGAATTTTGACGATGAAGTTGGTGCTAGAGAAAGAAGCACATTGGAGAATGAACGTGGCAGAATTATCACTTCTGAGGATGCGAGTCCTTCAGTCTGCCCAGATCTCGCTCAGAATGAAAATACCTCTGGCAATGAAACTGGCACGTTGGATGAACAGATCAGCCATGGAACCCATCAAGACTCTCTTCAAAATGAAATGACTTTAGAGGACAAGCTGAACGGAAAATTTAGAGATGACGCAGACTTTAAAAAACCACCGAACAATCAAGCAAATGGTAATCTTGATCCGACTGTGTTCTTCTGCAAGTTTTCCAACTCATTCAATAACTGTTGGATGAATGCCACAATGCACAGCATTTTGAATCTGAGTATTACCAGAAAGTACTTGACTCAGAATCCTGAAAAGGTCTTTGGGGCTTTATCAGGAACGCCATTATATGCCACCTTTCTCTGCACAGCCTTGGATAACCCGGGGAAATACTTTTGCCCAGATGAAATCTACCAAGTTCTGATAGAACTGAGTAGAACTATTCCATCTTTGGCTTTGGGACAGCCGAATGACATAACAGAGTTTTTGGAGGCTATTTTAAGCTGGCTAAACCCATGTGGTATTAACTCAGTTTGCAAAGTGAAGAAGGTTATCAATTGCGAAGACTGTGCGGTGGTTAGACCGGTCATGTCAGAGCTTGGTCCCGTAATTTACCTGTCAGACGCACAACCAAATGAAACCACGGCATCTCTTCTTGAACGTTTTGTTTTTGTAGAGTGGTCTCAGAGGCAATGTTGCAACACCTTCAGTGTGGAGAAAAAATACTTGGACAGCTCAGCTGACGTGATAACCTTGTACCTACATCGGTACACCAATGAGGAAGGTATTAGACTACCTGTGATTCCTAGCACAACAATTCACATTCCTCTGGAAAGTGGAACTCAGCAGTACCGTTTGTCTTCAGTTATTTGCTGCAAAACCCTAAATGCAACAACCAACCACTTCTATACATATGTTGTTGGTGGACAAAGGGTATTTAAAGCTGATGGCGCAAAGATTAGAATTGCAGGTTGGGGCAGTGCAGACGATATGAACAAACTGGGATTCATCTACATCTATGAGAAATACTCATAAACAGGATGAATATTTTGTGGGGTTTAGGATAACAACAATCCTAAAAGCACAGCAAATACGCCAACGTCAAGAGCTAAAGTCTTTAAAAGATCATCTTGTACATGAAACATCACAGTGAACATACTGAGCACCAGTTTTTCCATTTTTTACAGAAAAAAGGCTGAACAGAGTTAACCCAGAGTGACCCACTAGCATGTTTAGCTGCAGAAACAATCTTTTTCCAACTTGAAATTTCATTACTTTTTCTAAATTGACTCCATCATTAGAAAAAGTGATACTTTGTTTTTGTTTATGTTTCCATTTGGGCTGTACACCACTAGGGCACAAGACAATCACAAGGATTGTGGTCAGAAATGACCACATCAGATGATGTGGTCATTTCTGACCCGTGAATTATAAAACCATTTAAACAGCAGAAAAAAGTTCGAAGGTCACACAGGCAGACACTGTCTTTAATACATACACACACACCTACACACCCACCTATGCACACACACACGCACACCCCCGCACACACACGCACACACACACATCAAATAAACTGGATTGACGTATGAATTGAACTTGTATTTGACCTACACCTACAGCTAAACCCCTCACATCACACAAGCTCCCAAACACAATAAAAACAATCTCAAACATAATAAAAATTATTCAGTATAGAGGATATAAAGGTGCCCTAAATCAAAGGACATCTAGTTGATTCCTTGCTGAAGCCCTGAGTAGATATTTCACTGTCCAACAGGCCATATGTTGTATGTTCACACATACTATCCTATGCAAGATGTTGAACATCTTATATAATTTTGCAAGATGTTCAACATGAGATGAACGTCAACATAAGGTTTTATATCCTGACCATAAGCTGCTTTCTTTTGGGGCTTTTGTTAGGGCGGGTCATTTTTGGCCCATAGGACAAGGGCAGTAAACAGGATGTTAAGATCACATGAGGGTTAAGTTGGGTCCATTGGATAGTCGAACCTCGGATTCAGGAAGAGCAGTCTGGTTTTCATCCTGGCATCGCTCTACACCCTCAGCAGGGTCCTGGAGGACATGTGCTTCATGGACTTGGAGAAGGCGTTCGACCATGTTCCTCTGGGAACGCTGGGGCGGGGCTTCTACGGGAGTATGGGGTACCGGGCCCTTTGGTACGGGCTGTTAGGTCCCTGTATGACCAGTACCAGAGCTTGGTCCGCATTACTGGCAGAAAGTTGGGCTCGTTTCTGGTGACAGTTGGACTCCATTGAGGTTGTCCTTTGTCGTTATTCTGTTATGAACAGAATAACGACAAGGTGCTTCCAAGGTGATGAGGGGGTCCGTTTTTGGTGGCTGTACGATCACGTCTCTGCTTTTTTCAGATGATGTGGTCCTACTGGCTTCATCAGGTCGTGATCTACCACTTTCTCTGGAGCGGTTCGTAGCTGAGTGTGAACCGGCCAAGATGAGGATCAGTGCCTCCAAATCCGAGGCCATGGTCTTGAGCCTGTAAAGGTAAGAGTGGCTTCTGCTGGTTGGAGAAGACGTCTTGCCCTTGTCTTTTCCAAGTTTAAGTATCTTGGGGTCTTGTTCCTATTGTACCTGTGTGCTGAACCCTGTGGGGGTTACTCCAGAAGTATGGGGTACAAGACCCTTTGATACTTGAACTCCTTTGATAGTTGGACTCTGCTGAGGTTGTCCTATAGCTATAACTTTTATAAACAGAATTTCAAGCTGTTGAGGGGGTCCGTTTTTGGTGGCTGTAGGATTGCGCCTCTGATTTTGCAGATGATGTGATCTTATTGTTTTCATCAGAACGTGATCTACAGCTGGAGCAGTTTGCTGCCTTCTGGTCTTGAGGCGGAAAACGGTTGAGTGCCTTCTCCAGGTCAGGGAAGAGGTTCTGCTCCAATTGAATTTGAACCAAAGAGAAAATCTGCTCATTTTACTTTATTTATTTATTTATTTATTTTGAACATGATAGAAGTGTAAAATTACACACATATTTTTGCAAAAGTCACATATTTCTGTGCCACAATAATCTTAACATGCTTGAAAAGGAAGAAATAAGAAACTTATGAACTCCTGCCCCATAAACTCACAATATCTCATTATTAAAGCAAATAATAACAATAAACAAAGGTTAATTAATTTTTCATTTTATCTGGGTTTATATGTTTAAATATATACACACACATTCATATACATGGGTTAGTCTCAATTTACATAAACACATTAGTTCTCTCTCTCACCCCTATTTCTATATATTTCCTCTTAAATTACTTTAAATGTTACTTTATTTTAACTCCTCATTATTCCATAATTTTACACCATGAATTGAAATACATTTTAAGATGAATTGTTTTCTAAAAAGTGACAACACTGACCCAATTTGATTTGAACATATCTTTATGAAAGACATAACATCTGTAGCAACATTTTTGTCTTTTTTTTTTAGTCAGCCTCATCTTCAAAAACTAATTCCTGAATAAATCTCAGGTTTTAATTGCAGATTAAGTTAAGACATGTTCTTAAAACAGAAGACACCAGATGTTTTTCTTTAAACTTTCATCTTAAGAAGTTTGGGGAAGAAAAAGTGAAAAAAATCAATTAAACCTTCATAAAAACTGAACATTTTATCTTTAAAACACAAGAATAGGAAGAAAAAAATAGTACTTTATTAGGTGTAGTTAATTTTTGATGTTTTTAACCCCTAATCCATACTTTAATGTTATTTCCAACTTGTTGAAAGGTCGTTTCACATCATGGAGCTAATAGGAATAAAAATAAAGCTCTCATGTGGCTAAAAGCCCAGCTTGATTTTTTTCATCCTCTCGCCCTCTGACCGAGCGTCTTGTTGGCTGAGCCTAATCTGACAGCACGTTAATAGATCGCCTAATTAACATAATGTCCACCCATTAGGAGTGGTTAACCTTTGACTTCTCACACTGACAGGAATAATGCCAAAAGCTAAAAGAAACACACACATCTGCTGCTGCTTTAGCTCAAAGCTGCCGTTTCCTTCAGACTTCCCAAACATCCGCTGATCCGTCATGACGCCCCGTTCCTCCTCATTTCCTCACACCCCTGCCTCTTTCTAATTGAGGAGGGAGTGAATACAATTATGGTGAGAATCATCCCGGGCTGATGTGAGGGAGGGGATTAACGGGATTAAGACGATAATCTGCTGACCCGCTGGCCCCAGCGCAGTATGGGGCTGGAAAGGCAATTTGAAGCAGGGAGAAGAGGAGATATGGAGGCCTTAATGAGGGAGCCGCTGCAAAGCCCCTGACCACAGAGAGGCTCGCTCAGTGGGCCTCTGGGAGATTATTTTCTGCAGGACTCCTTTCCACAATCTCCTCTCGCCTCTCACATGCACCTCAATGCCCGCGAGTTTACTCCAGCTTTGAGGAACAGCTGTTTGCTTCTGGCGCGAAGGTCTCAGATGAGCAAGGTATCAGTGGCAGGGAGAACTTCCTTTTTAATGCCTGTTTAAGGTAACAGGATTTAAGATACAGCAGCCAAACCTCCATGATGACAGATACACACCACCTTAACTTGAATTGTTAAACCTAAAATACAGAGCTGACAAGAATCGCAAAAAAAGCAAATCATAAAGTTACATCCAGCTTCCAACTGTTTCTGAGCAAAACTTGACTTTGTGCTGCACAGATCAATAGCAGATGTGGCTTTTTACTGCTGTTTGCAAAATTTGTCCCTGAATTGAATGTTTGTTTTTTTGTGTAAATCCACACAAATAAAACTTCAAGCTGGGAAAACATCACTCAATACTTCCCTTGAATTTGTCCTAACAATGCTGTGTCTTAGAAAACCTGCTTTATAACTTGCTGAGAGGATGAATGCCTTTCTTCAGACAACACAAGAGTGACCCAGCTTCAAATCTATCACTGCAAATGTCTGACAAGAGGTAAATAAATATGTTTTTTCAGTTTAGAGCTACAGCACTGTTAACTTTATCTGCAAAATGCTTTCCTATGGTACAACTTTTTCACATTTTATCACAGAATAACCCAATTCAGTGTATTTATTTATTCTAGTGATAGATTTACACAAACTAGAGCAAGTAGAAGTAGCTTAATTTTCACATTTTTAAAAAACGTTCACCTTTTGTTTACTATAAAAAGATATCACTTCAACTTCCTTCACTCACAATTCTGATAGCAGAGCAAATTTTTTAATTGTTTCTATAATTTTGGAAATGTTTATCATAATATATTAAAGCTAATGAAGTTATAAAGTAAAAAAAGAGAATAAAAATAGTTTTTTAAACCATAAATGTTACATTTTAACAATCGTAGGGAACATGTTTAACAGAAATACACTTTAGATAGGTTATTTTTTTGTACTAAAATACTGAAATCAATCAACTTTCCAAAAATATTTGGAAATAATGGAGATATGCTTGCAGTAAATAAGCTTCAGACTGAGTTTTTAAATGTTTTTCATTAAAGCCAAATATTTTTTCTGTAATTATTTTACCGTTATTGCAAAGTGTTGACGAGTTCATCAGATGGCTCACAGAAAACGCAATAAAAATTATGCAAATATCCTAAAAGTAAACAGAAGCACTTGTTGCCTTTTGCCCTGCAACTAGAGCGTATTTCTATTTTCTTCACACCATATGGCCTGTGCTGTGATATTCTGCAGAAAACTGATTCACTCGTCTGTCTAAATCACTTCCATCACATCTCAGATTGAAGTCATTTCACTTGATATAGTGATTTTTTCTTTATAAATAAAAAAAAATCATTCCTTACCTACAAATTACAATGTTTTGCATTGCATAAAGTTTTAAAAAAGCGTTTTAGAAAGTAAATGTTCTTGGTATGTAAGTGAAAATCTGCCGTTGTCGCATAGCAACAAAGAAAGCCCTCAGCCCACAGGCGTCTGTTTGTATCATGGAGCACTTGATGATTGTCCAAATGCAATTAGCCGAGGGGATTTGTAATTGATTTGTGTGAGCAAGATGCTTCTGAGGGTAGAAATGTTGACAAAACTCTGAGTTACTAACAGCTGCTTCTCAGACTCCCAGTGAAGCCAGACAGGAACGTGCAACAAGACGTCGATGATGCAGAGAAGAAGAGACAGTTTGTGCTCGCTGCTAGTGATTTCTTGCTTCTTGAGGTTTGGGGATCTTTCTATGCAGGCCACGCCGCATGCCTGGTCAGCAGGGGCGTCCTGGGGTTTAGCAGTCAAAGCTTGAGAGGAGTAACCAGTCTTCTCACCTGGCCAAAGGCAGGACTGTTAGCAGCTGTCAGAGTTTGCAAAGGTCTTCGGTTTTAGATGGGATTTGAGCCAAGACAATAGGAAATTGGTTACAATACACAATGAGCCTTCCTGTTTCGCTTGGAAGTTGATTTCAAAGTTAAATGATCATAAAATAAACTCATTGTCATTCACATGACATTGTCTTTATGCCTAATAAGCTGCTCATTTCATGCCTTTCTAGCTAAAACCTTTCATTAGCCCAGTTCTTTCACCTTGATTAGATAGTGATTGCTTTCCAGAGCTCTGAATTAATTTAACCCTTTGTGTTAAAACCTTTAATAAATATATCATGTGATAACCTCCTCATTCAACAACAAGTTAAATGACAACCCCACTTTCCAGTTTGTTTTTGCAGAATTAGAAGTATAATTTGTGTTTTTGTTGTTTATAAAACAAATCAAGAAACACAGACTTAGAGAGCTGGACCAGGTTTACCTTCTATGTTAAAGAAAACTGTTATTTGAAGGGGTGTGCATAAGAGTGACATGACACTGTCATAAATATGAGTCTTTATGAATGTTTACAACTATTGTAATGAAGGGTCATTCGGTAAATAATGACACTTTTTATACAAATTTTAATAGAACTTTGCATTAAAAGTGTCATTATTTATTTACAGTTGTAAACATTCATGAAAACGTCTTTGTGTTCATGACTGTTATGTCATGTTTATGACCAGGTACTGGCATAAATTATGTAACAACAATTAAATAGACTCGAGCACAATGCCCTGAGGTGCTCCATAAGTAACTGGTGCATGAGGAAGACATACTGCTAACATAAACAAACTGAAATTAGTCAAACAAATGAAATCTAACGTGTGATCCCTGCAACATGTTGAAGTTATCTGCAGCACAGAGACCAAATGGAGAAAGCAGAGGTAGAAAAGACTGTGAGGATATTATTTGTGTGATATTAAATCTGACTGAAAGCCTTTAAATTGATTTTTACAGTGGAAATCCTCACATAATTGATCATTTTCTTTTTCTTAGGAAATAACATAAAAACTGAAGCTGGTATAGATTTGTGATTGGCTGGGACTACTGGTGTAAAGTAAGGGTTTAATTACAGCCACCTTAAAAGGCTGCAGTACATATCCATTAACTAAAAGTAGATTGATCTGGTGCCTGTGGCCTTGCCTATTCTAATTTGTTTGATGTACCAGAGGAAAAAATGTTGAATCTCTCTTAAGGAAATTACATTGTGACTTTTGAAGAAAATAATATCGACTTCTCAGAAGGTGATGGATTCCTCTTCAGCATGGCAGCTTTGTGAATAATGATTCCACTACAGAAAGCACAAATAGGTTCAGCAGATCAGCTGTTTTCTCTGTACTAAAGTGATTAGTTTGATTCATGATTCCTATAACAAGTAAACAGAGTCAAGCTGCCATTGCTGGGCTTGATGTGGACGATAACTGGGGTAAAACCTTTGTGGATTTGCAGGAATGAGTCATCCTGCAGCCGTGTAAAACTAGAGTTCTCCATGTTGGTTTAGCAGGTCAGATTTGAAGGGTTGGATGGGAGCTGGTGGTGTTGTGACACTAATATAAATGGGTCGAAGCTGGACAGAGAGCAGGAAGGGGAACTGGGCTTCATTTGGTCCCTAGTGTAATCTGTTAAGTTCTCACCTAGACCTTTGCTTAAATTATTTTAATTCCCAGACCATCAAACTGTCCTCCAGTGGTTCTTTGTACAGGTCAGTTTGGCTAATAGTCTTTTCCTACAGCAAGTCTTAGGTCCTCTGTCTCCTCTCTTAAAGTTAATCTGTATTTTTTATGCTTGCCAAACTATTTCTGTGTTGACTTGGCCTTTTTGTTTTTATTTCATTGAGTTAATTAATCTTTTAACTCCTACAAAAGGATCTGCCGTCGCTCTAGAGCTCAAACTGCGGTCCGTGGGCGGAAGGTACTGCATGTAAACGACCGTGTATTTGCCGTGACGTGCGCCGCTACAGCTAGCTTACCAAATATTGTGTTTAAAAATAGTGAAGGGAAAATGTCTTAAAACCAGCCAAAGAAAATATTTATATGATCGGAGGAAGTCAAGTCAGTTTTGACGTGTTGTTCACTAGAGATTCTCTTTTTTACGACATGTCAGCTCTTGTCATTTCTATTAAATTAAAAATGATTAAATTAAATAATTGAAGTACAATTGATAGAAATGAGTGGATAGTTTTTATATTTAGGAGTGCAGAAGAGGATTTTTGTTTCTGCTAAAACTACTCAAGTCTATTTTTCTTTTATTGTGTGTCTAAATTACAAATGGTCCTAATGGCTTCACAGCTGTTCAGTCCCAAACCTTTGATTTCCCTTCACATTGTGTGTCTGGAAATGGTCTTACTCGGATTACTAATCATAAACTTGAGGTCTGCTGTTGGTTTTCTTCTAACTGATTTCACTAAACGTTAAGTAATCCCTGATAAAGATCATTCAGATTTTCACATTTCTTCCAATTTTACTTCATTTCTGTGTCTCCTTACATGTTTCCTCTGCTTGATACCAATGATTCAAGGTTTCTTAAACAGACTAACATCTTTCCACATGGTTATTTAAGAAATGCATTGGTTGGGGTTCAGTAACATGTTGCCAGCTGAATGATAATTACCCAACAGAAGGTTCCTATGTATTTGCTTAGTTAAATCCAACTGGAGCCTTTCTGTTTTTTGCCAGTGCAGCGGCATTTCTTGACTTTTAAAGATCCCATCTTTTCAGGAAAACATTTAATTGGAGGATGCTGGAGGTAACCAAAATAACTAATCCTCCATCTTTTTAGTTCTTCTACATCATTGTTGTGGCTTGGAGCATTTCCGCTTTGCTCTTAAGGTTCAATAACAAATAAAGCAAAGAAAAATCTTGGGTGGATTTCCTGAATGCAACAGTTAACACAACGTTCATGTTTGCTAATTCTGACGCCTCCTGTACTGTATGTACTTTGCGAAGCTGACAGTTTGAGAGCACGCTCTGAAGGGGGATGACCATCTGGAAATCCCGTCTGCGCCGACACCCATCCAATTTATCTAAGTCTCCATCACTGCTGCATTGCTACTGTACACACCATTTTTCTAAATCAGCGGCGTCTCTGCGGCGCGGCTCCGTGTCATTTACTTAAAAACTTTCATGCACCACATTAATCATAATAATCCGCTTCTTCCTGCGTTGATGTAAGGCTTGTTTTGTGTTTCAGAATCTGCTGAGCCAAGCATCTTTTAACTTGTGTTTTCAGCACCTTGGTTTGATCAAGTGCGCTGTGTTTTCTTTTCGGCTGAGAGGAAAAGACACTCCAGGCAACAATGTGCTGCACTCTGTTTGTTTCAGAGAGGTGTGGAGCTCGCTTCCTTGCTGTGTGACATATTGTCAAGGGAGATGATGTGTTGACATGCCATGTACACCCACTCTCTCATCACCAAGAGGCGAATTTATTTATATATAAGAAAGTCCTTGCAGAATATATAAGAGGCGTTTCTTTTCTTTAGGGAGATGTTCATATCTCTTGGAAGACAGAAAATATGATGATGTGCTTGTGTCCCTGTGCCTTCAGGTCGATACGTTACACGTGTCATATCCCAGGCGGAAAAGCACATAAGGAAATTATTATTGCGATGTGGACTTGACGGGAATGTAAACACTGTTTTTGTATGAAGGAAGACAGTCACACCGGGGACGACCTGTCAGATTCCTCGGTCAATAAACAGAGGAGTGTCTGACGGAAAAAAAACCATTAGATTAATAGCTTTCTGTCTACAAAATGTTTTCTGAGTTTGTTTTCTATATGATCGCAATATGACAGCGATGCCCACATCAACTCTACAGCCAGAACCATTGCTGAACCCAGACAAAACTAATACAGGAAAAATGACCCACTTTCAACCACTTAATTATAATACCCTAGAAGAAATTATAAGCCAATTAAGCTCCAGTTCCTGCTGTCTGGATGTCCTACCCACACATTTCTTTAAGAAAGTCCTGCCTGTTATTGCTACTGATCTGATCCAAATAGTAAATTCATCACTCACATCAGGCGTTTTCCCCCAGGCTTTGAAAACAGCAGTTATCAAACCACTGATAAAAAAGAACAATCTGGACAAATC
>CAEGAD010092167.1:0-38262 GCA_903067055.1 Poeciliopsis paucimaculata | reverse complement strand
TTCAGCCTGTTGCCTCTATTCTATTTTTATTGCCTTTCAAGATGACATGTCTGTTCTTGGTGTTGGATTTTATCAAACAAATTTCCCCCAGAAATTTGACTTATACTCCGGTGCGACTTATATATGTATTTTCCTGCTTTATTATGCATTTTATGGCTGGTGCGACTTATAGTCTGGAATATACGGTAATCAGTTTATGAAATACTTTATTGAGCCCAAGTAGTAAAAGTATATAAAACAACTAAGAGCAGAACATGTTAAAGTAAATGTGTCTGGTAAAATTGTTTCCCCACTAAAAACAAGTCTCTTGGTGTTGTTTATCTTCATCAAAGGTTCTGCAAAAAAACGTCATATTCGGTAAAACTGGCAACATAGAAAATGGAAAATGAGTATATACTTATATATATATATTTATTTTATTTTTGTTTACAAAAATGTTTACAAATGTGCGCAAATCTTCCTCTATATTCTGCTGATGTCAAAAAAACACAAATTTGCGTCTCCGGTGTATCCCATGTGAATAATCTTGTTCCTGCGACAAGTTATGAAAAACATGACAGTGACGTATGTAAGCATTTACCTGGGATTATATTTATAATTTCGCAATGGAGGAAATGTAGTCGGCCATTTTACAGAAGAGCTACGAACTTAGATGAACTGTACGATGCCGTGAGAGATTTGCAAAACCAGATGTGTCCAAAAAAACAAAACCAAACCAAACCATCATTCTCCGACAACTTCTTGTCGTCTTCTTTGTCGTTTTCCTCCAGTAACATCCGGGGTCTAATCATGTTTCCTGTGTCACATGATCACGTGTTTCCATTGCAGTTTTTATTTCAATACAGTCAAAAATATCATCTCAATGTGCCGAAGTGAGAGTAGTGATACTTCAACATATTTTTACTCAAGTAAAAGTAAAAAGTAGCTGTTAAAAAAAAAAAAAGTATTTGCTAAAAAGTCAAGAACTTAATATTTAATATTTAAAAATTACATAGTCAGACTGAACAAAGTATAAAGTCAAGTTGAAGTTTTGGTATTTTAAGGACCAAAATTATAATAATTTATATAAGTAACAAAAAACAATTATCGAATCAGGCAAAATAATTTTTTAAAAATCAGTTTCTTTCAATAAAAAAGAAAAAATAAACTTATGAAACTTTAACAAAATGTTTGTTTTTAGTAATTTTCTGGTTAATTCAGTGGGTAGAAAATCCAGAAATTTTAAGAGTATAAATTTATTATTTCTACTCAAGTAAGAGTAGAAATACTTTATAGTAAAATTACTCACATAAAAGTAAAAATTGCAGCGTAGAATTTTTAGTTATTTTTAATTTTCTCCAAAAATAAAAAATAAAAAAGCTTACTCAGCTAACTCGGTGTAACTAATTACTACCCATCGCTGCCTTTTTAACCAAAAAACTTTTTTTTTTTTAAAGAATTGGTGCATTTCCAATGTTATGGTTAACTGAAATACAGCAGCTGTGGGTTATTTTGCATAAATTATTTTTCAAACAAAGCTACGCTTACGTTTTTGATGAGGTCTGTAGCATAAAATGTGGAAAAAGTGAAGGTGTTTGAATCCTATCTGGTGACTATTTATGCTTCGAGCTGCTGTTGCTGATGCAGCATTAATCTCGAAAGTTACTACCAAATAATTCCAGATGGAAATGAGTCAAATGTTCTAATTCATCAGCTCTGCTTATGAGCAAAAGAAGAGAAAAAAAAATGATGTGAAAAACAAAATCTTCCTCCAGCCTGACAAGCAGATGTAACAGAGTATGAGGCCTGATTTACTACGGTCACTCTGGAGCCTGGAACAGCTTTTCTTCAGATTTAAGACTCTCTCTTCACCTTTTCTCTCAGGACCGAAGGAGACGCTGTATTTTTGTGTGTGTGTGTGTGTAGAAGAGCACTAACACTTGCAATTTTCTCCTCAGATAAAAAAGAGGCTTTTCCTAGTCATGAAGCCCCGCCACACATGCAGAGATAATCATTAAGAATTGCGTTTCTCACCTCTCAAAATCCAATTTGGGTGATTACACGCGGCAGTCTTGAAGTCTATCAGAGCTGCAGAAGCTCATTTGACATTACCTGGTAATGGATTACCGTCTTTACAGCCTGGCAGAGCCCAGACGAGCGCTCCGCGGGTTAAAAGGTGCAAATTGTGCCAGAAGATGCGGCAGGGCCTTCTTGAGTTTTTCATTCTGTTCGCGGCAATTTGGCCCCTAAAATTGGGCTTTTATCCACCAACTTTCAAGGAAGAACATAACTAATGAGTATCTTCAAATTCTGGTCCCACACAGAAACTTGTAAACATGCAAATATGACAAAGTTTAGTTTTTGCTTTAGTGCTTTGGAAGCATTCGCTTCAGACTTTGCTGAATTATTCAGAAAGTTTTTGTTTTGGCTCAGCTTGTCCGCTACATAAACTGATTAGTTTTACAAGCACAAAGTGCCCCGACCCCATAAAAACAACAATAAACTTTAAAAATAGATCATGTAAAAATAATCTAGTGACTTTCACTTACCTGGACTTTGTCTTCCATATGCTTTGTTTAATTTTTATTGGTTTTAAAGACTTTTTCAATCAGGTTCTGATATATTTTAATGCAAATACATTTGAACAGTTTTGCTACATGTTTTATTTCTCACATATCTCAGAAACTGTTTGTAAAAACACTGATATTCTTTCACTTACTTAATTTCTGAATATTCACAATAAGATAAATAGGAAAAAAAAGTTGCTTTCAATGTATTTGCTGTTGGGAAAAATGCAATTATTGTGTATTTTCCAGCCATAAAGTGCCATTTATCAGCACATTCAAGTATCTATGTTACCGTCAGTTGTTGTACATGTCAAATATAACATAAAATAAATGAGATTTTTGCAATTTGAGGCCTTGTGACCAACCTGACCCCATGTGTCACCTAAACCTAAAGCTGCTTGTTTCGCCTTCCATCGTTGTGGAGGAATTTTGTGGTTCTAATTTCAAGTCGAGCATAAAAAGTTGTTTTTTTTTGGCGGCTCCGGTTGCCTTTACAGCGTCAGTCTGTTTAAGATCCCTCAGATTTAAGTTCCTCCCGAAAACTTTTACTTAGTTCAGGTCATTTTTCTGCTGCATAGCTCACCATCGCCGTGTTTGATTACCGATTCGATGTTTTTGTTGTTGACTGTGTTTATGGGCAAGAAAAAAGCAATTATGCACAGTCAATCATGATTTAACCAACATCTTTTTCCCTTAATACAATTGCATTTACTCATGTTATATTTGTCTGATATTCATATTTTGGATGATATGAAGCATTAAAGTTTAACAAAAAAGCAAAAACAGGAAATTTGCAGGTAGAAAAACTATAATTATATACATCTGTAAAAAGGTGTAGTAAAATGTTTCTAATGCACAATTCTCAACACAGAGCCTGAAACAAACTCCAGAATACATTCAATAGTAAGAAAAAGGTGAAAGATGGTTCTATAAGGGGATCTGAATAGAAAAGCATGCCACACTTTTCAGATCTTCATTTATAAATTAACAAAAAAAGGAGAAAAAGTTACAAAAATCCAACCTCCTTGTTATTCCACTTTCCAATTATACATATTTTAAATACATTTATGACTAAAAATATCTAAAAAAATTTTACCTTCAAGACTATTAATGTTTCCTGAAAGAAAAAAAACCCCAAGGCCGTTGTAGTTTTGTTTCATTTCTAGGTATCTGAAGCAGCTGCAAAAAAATAAATAAGTAAAAAATAAAAAGAAAGAAAGAAAAAGGCTGCAAGTCGTGGTAATAAACATATTCTTTATTTTAGTTAATCTGAACCAATTTAAAGACCAACAAGCTAAAGTTTTTGTGTATTTGTTTCAGAAGCTAAAATTAGCAGGTCTGACTTGTGCATCTTTTTCTTTTGTTTGTTTTTTGTGTCAACTGATAAACAATAAAAATCTAAATAGATATATACATATTATCCCAAAAATGTAATTAAATGGAAAAGATATTTAAATTTCTGCCCAAGCAAGCAGTGACTTGTGTAAATACAGTTTTGTGTTTGGGATAATGTGACGGACAGGCATATTTTTAAAAAAAATGTGTTTTTTGGGGCGGAAACAGCTGGCACACAGAAAGAAGAAGTTCTTTGTGCCCGGGGAGAGATGGATTTATCAGTAAGAGGAACACAGTGTAACGCAAACACCTACAGTTTCTGCCTGACATCAAAACTTGTGCCGATATAGGATCAATCCTCCCAAAAAGCTGAACTGTTGAAATCTCCCATCGAAACGCCACGCGTCAATAATCCTGACCAAAACAGGAAATCAGAAGTGCTGGGCCTGGGGTCAAGGTCAGCGGCTCACGCTGACCTCTTGGTTACGGGACGGGCCAGGCATCACATGCTGGCAGCTTTGTAGAAGTGAGAGTGGGAAGTTGTTGCTCTTATTGTGGCAACCTGGCTCTGGAGGTGACACTGAGGGCACCGCTTTGCATTCTGGGTAGCCAAGGCTTCGCACTGATGGGGAGTAAACAGGCAGTTACATTTAACACGTAACTTTATTAATGTACTTTTAGGATGCAATTTTATTGTAAAGTATTTCTACTCTTACTTGAGCGAAATTTCTGGATTTTCTGCCCACTGAATGAAAAACGAACACGTTTTAACCAGAAATTCAAACACTCACCTGCTGTTTTTGTTAAACTTTCATACATTTTTTATCAAAAGAAACAAATTTGGAGAAAAAAAAAATTACTTGCTACTTATGAATTATTGTCATTTTTGTCCTTAAAATACCAAAATTTTCACTTAACTTTATATTTTGTTTTGTAATTTTTAAATATTAAATGGTTGATAAATTGATCAGTTACTTAGTACTTGAGAAAACTTTTTACCAAATACTTTTTTTACTCTTGGACGGCTACTTTTTACTTTTATATAATAAAAAATATGTTGAAGTAATGCTACTTTTCAGAACAATTTTTAGGTGCTTTGCAGGTACCTAAAAACTTTAATAAATTGGAATGCACCTAATATATTCTTAATTCAATTCAAGTTTATTTGTATAGCAGATTTCAGTAGTTCAAAGTGCTTTACATCATACAGTCACCAAAAAGGGGAAAATGTTATTTATCTGTGGAAAAAATGGTTCAAAAGATGAAAATGTGTCTGCATCAACCAGCCATGCTTACAGGCTAGATCTGAGGTCAAGGGTCGCCCAGAATCCTTCACTTTGGTCGCCCCTACTGTAAGCTGTCTTGGAAAATTAGTTAAAATTTGACATTTTCTGCATGTTGTCATGTTGCATTCGCAAATTTAATGTACTCGAAAGTGATAGTTGTGAAGTGCAGGACTTTTTGCTCTTTTACAAGTATTTTAGATTTTGCAGCTGGGTCAAAGTTCATTGGAAGATGGATTTTTCTGCAACAAACTCAAGATTTTAGCCAGAGGTTAATTTTCTAACTGAGCCACTATAGGATTCTTTAAATCCAGCCAAATTCCAGACCTAAATCTAATTAAGAATATGTAAAAAATAACCTCCACAGATGGTCTTTATGGCACCTGATTGAGCTGCAGCTCTTTTGCTTCGAAGAAAGGCTTCGAGTCTCTAGACGAGCAAATCATGTTAAGATGTAAAATATGGAAATGGTTCAAAGGGTTGAAATATTCCACAAAAACATTTTTCTCTTGCTGAATGTAAATCTGCAAAAGAAAAACGTGTAAATCTGCCAAATCAAATGAGTGTCTAGTTAGCAGACGTCTGCAGAGTTGAATGACTAAAGGAAGGAATTCAGGCATTTCCCGAGAACCGGGAATAAACTTTAGTAAAAGTTTAGCGATTAATGAAAAGCATAGCAACATTACCAGATGAGCAACAGCTAAAAAATCTGTGAGGTTCAGTAAAAATAACCAAAATCTTTCCTCATGTGATCCTTCCATTCTTAAACTGCTTGATTATTTTTCATTTTCTACAAATTAACTTGTTCTCATGCCTCATCTTGGACTCACCTGTGGGAATTTATGGCACATGGTCTGGAAAAAAATGTAACTGGAGTTTCCCTGGTTTCCCTCCTTTATCCATCAAGCTTGTATCAAGATCTCAGATAAATGGATATTTGTTTCAACATAAATATGTCTAATTTCTTTAAATCAGAAATTGTCAGGATTTAGAAACCCTTCTGCAAACTTCTTTTGGCTTTCATTTATACAGAAGAAGATTAGAGACACTGAAGAAAAAATAATTCTGACTTTAATCTCAGAATTCTGAGATTAAAGTCAGAATTTTGAGATTAAAATCAGAATTTTGAGAATTGAAGTCATAATTTTGAGATTAAAGTCAGAATTCTGAGAATTTAAATCAGAATTCTGAGAATTGAAATCAGAATTTTGAGAATTGAAGTCAGAATTCTGAGAATTGAAATCAGAATTTTGAGAATTGAAATCAGAATTTTGAGAACCAAAGTCAGAATTCTGAGATTAAAGTCAGAATTCTGAGATTAAAGTCAGAATTCTGAGAATTGAAATCAGAATTTTGAGAATTGAAGTCAGAATTCTGAGAATTGAAATCAGAATTTTGAGAATTGAAGTCAGAATTCTGAGAATTGAAGTCAGAATTTTGAGAACCAAAGTCAGAATTCTGAGATTAAAGTCAAAATTCTGAGAATTAAATCAGAATTTTGAGAACCAAAGTCAGAATTCTGAGATTAAAGTCAAAATTCTGAGAATTAAATCAGAATTCTGAGAATTGAAGTCAGAATTCTGAGATTAAAGTCAGAATATGCTTCAGTCTGCTGCCTTATTCTGCAAAGTGAATTTTTTTAAAAAGAATCTAATTCTGAGCTTAATCTCTGAATTAATTCTGAGAATTAAAGTCAGAAGATGAGAATTTTCCTCCTTTAAAAACTCATTATGTCAAGATGGATTTCTTGAGATAATGAGTTAAACACACACATCAATCATCTCTTAATCTCAAGAAACTAAGCTTGTTTTCTAAAGAAAGCCATGCAGAGATTAATTTGTTATTGAGAAAACCATCAGGAAATGAACTGATTAATTTTCCTGTTTTCTTAAGAAAACGAAATAAATTATCTTGAGAAAACTGAACCATTGGGAAATCAACTTGTTGGTTAATTTCCTGAGATAACGAGCTAGTTTCACATTTTCCAGTGAAAACAGGAAATTAAATCTAAACTAAATTAACTCAGTCTTGAGAAAAGTATACTTTGAGAGCGTCTCCTCTTGGCTTCCATATTTCACTCACGATGTTAATGTCAAAGATGTCTGTCACAAAAGTATCAGTAAGAAGTGAAGTTGATTTCAGGTAAAGCTTCTGCACAAGCAGAATGTCAGCATAAATCGGTTCAGAAACCAGAAAAGCAGAATGGCAGCAATCAGACTCCTTCATTCTGCCGCCTTATTCTGCAAAGTGGAAAAAATGGAAAAGGACAGAGGAAAAAATACAAGATGCACTTGGGAGCAAAGGTACTTCACTGCCACTGAATATTTATGTAGCACGAGTAGACAGGTACACAATCGCAGACAAAAACATCAGAGTGAGAACTCTTGACCTGCATACCATCTTTGTCCTTCATTTGAATAGATTTATTCCACAAACCCAGAGTGCAACTCCTGATGACAGTGAATAAATCAAATCCACATTTCCTCCCAATATTTCTCAGACGCTCCTCGTCTGCTGTGCCATTAAAAGTTTAAAACATATGTTGAAAAAAAACAACAATTTTTAACTTCTCAGATGCAATAGAGGGATGTCATCGAAACATTTTTAGAGCACTGAACACAGATGAGTGTTTTAATACTATTTCAAAGAATTAGTCAATGAAATTTAAAGAACAAAGTTGATCCTGGATGTTGGACTCATTTTAGTTTTGGGCCAAATCCAGATCCTGAATGCTCTTAAAGGGCCGGTTGTGCCAGAATGTATTGATAAAACCAGATCACAAACTGTTCAAATATCAGTGAATCCTTAAAATTAAATATTATTATTAAACATCTTTTCAGTCAATCCAGGATTTTGTGATTCTCTTTGTGATTTTTCCCAATAAAAATCAAAGTCTTTGTGGTGTTAATTTGGAAATATTTGCGATATTTGAGCTTATTTATGATGATAAATGCGACTTTTTATTACTCGCTCTACAGATTATGGACTATAATCTGACATTAATTACAGCTGAGGTAGCTGTTTAATAAAAGTTTTTTAAAAATGTGAATTTTTGAGAAAAATTTGTTAGTTTTTTGTGAATTTCCACAATAATTCTCAAGAAACTGGAGAATTATCCAGCCTAATTTGGCAGTAGACAGACACAAACTACATTGATTTGATTGATAACATAATATTAAAGCTCACTTAATGTTTAGTTTAGAATCTAGAGGGCCACATAAACAGCTACGGCGGGCCGGATTTGGCTCACAAGCCTCGAGTTTGACACGTGACGTTTATGATTTGTAAATTTTCTGCAGCCTTTAAAATATCTTCAGATATTTTCTTTCAAGAGAAAAGCAGAATTGTTGGAAAGGTTGGATTGCAAGATAATTACTCTAACGCGGGAGCATGACGGTAAGTTTAAAAATAAAAGCACTCCTCTGTTTGAATCACACTTTAAGTGGCTTTCAAATGGCTGTAAAAGTTTAAAACTTTGTGTTTATGTATTTGCAAAAGGAAATCATGCATGAAAATAAATTAATATATTGTGTCAACCCATCGAAATAGTTTTTTTCCCCTAAGTTTCCATGGATGTTGGTGAAAATCTCCGTTCCCAGTGACTTCTGGGTCGCACAGGGACAAGTCCAGAGGACAGACGGACGGCAGCACAAAAATAGATGTATAAATATTATGCTGAGGCATTTGAATATGATTCTATTTCAGGTGGTCGAGTTAAACTGATTGAGAGCAGATCGACTTTCTGTTGGTCCAAGGTCAAGAGGAAACATCTCGGGAATCACTTCTTTACAAGAAGCACAAGTCCTGTGCTGAGAGCGGTTTCTCCT
The DNA here is from genome assembly GCA_903067055.1 of Poeciliopsis paucimaculata. NCBI lineage: Eukaryota > Metazoa > Chordata > Actinopteri > Cyprinodontiformes > Poeciliidae > Poeciliopsis > Poeciliopsis paucimaculata. Next base: position 29,271 of record CAEGAD010092167.1, on the reverse strand, counting down.
CACAGGCAAGTGATTCATGAAAGAATCGCTTGTCTCAAACAAACTTCCTCAATCAAGATTGCTGAGAGTTTCAAGTCAAAATGGAGAACTGGATCAAGATGGGTCACCCAGGAACACATCCAGGGTTTCCTCCAGAAAACCTGCTGAGCCCAGTGGTAAGGTCACTAAGGTCATCCGTCGGCGACCCGCTGTGGGTTTGGGTTTAAGGGTGTAAAGTAAAAAGTTGGAGGAGCACGATCAGGCATCATGATTCAGAAATAACAGATTGTGAAGCCGGCAGGCAGCTGAAGGAACGGGACAACTCAACTATAAACCTCCAGCTTCATCCGTCTCTAAAAATCCCCATTTAAAATCAACAACCCAGAAACCTGGTGGGGGCAAACAAAGCCTGGTGGCCCGCCAGGCTGATAAAACACTGGGGGAGACCTCACTTCTGTCTAAATTTCTAGTTCCAGCCAGGAACTCTGTCTTTCTCGTCTGCTATTGGTCCGATCCGACCCAACCGGAGGCATGAAGCCTCTGACGGCTCCTGGGATCTCTGGACTCTCAAGCCCCTCCACCACGATAAGCCCATGGAGGGGAAATATAACACCAGAAACAGTTTAACTGATCTGGAGAGAGGCCTGAAGGTGGCGCTCTGGTATAGGGGGTTGATGAAGGGCGAATCTAAGATCAGAGCTCCTACCTTTCATATCGCCTACCATGTTTTTCCTGCATCTCCAAGATCTCTTCTGGTTGAATTTCTACTTTTAATATAGAATATTGTTTTTTTCCTATTAGATCTGTTCTGGTTGCTGAACCTGAGATAATAAACCCAAGCTTTCAAATGGCGTACCGTGTTTTCCCTGCGTGGAGCGTAGAATGCATCGACCGCTTCGTTGATCGGATTCCAAGTCTTCTAAGTCCATGTGGTCCTAAATCCTCAAACATGAGCTCAGAACTATTATCTGTCCCCACAGACATGCTGAAGATGCATGTGGCGACAGTGGAAAGGAAAAACATCCTTTTAACAGAGAGATTTTCCCAAACAAGTTAACACAGTGGCAATTAAAGCAAGCTCAAACAATGTCTCATATTGAGGACACACGAGGCGACAGTGGAGAGGAAAAGCTTCCCCTTAACAGCAACACCTTCAGAGAAAAGACCAACACTTCACCAAATATTTAAATTGGCTAAACAACGTAAACCAAGCCAGCTTAAGCTGGGTCTCATACTAAAGATGCATGTGGTGACAGTGGAGAGGAAAAACTTCCCTTTAACAAGGAGATTTTCCAAAATACATGAACTCTGCCCCACATATTTTGGTTAAAAAGTGAACTGAAACAATGTGAATATAGTGAACCCTCGTTTTTCGCGGGGGTTACGTTCCAAGATGAGCGTAACCCGAAATCTGTGAAGTAGCAACCTTTAATTATACAATGAAATACTCTATAATACATTGAAACCAAAGAACTAAACCTTTTTACAGGCCCAAACGTTTGTTTAACAAATAAAAGTAGTGTATAAATGTTTTTTTTATTTTTTACAAATAACTACTGTACTGTAAAATAATAATTTCAATCATCAATACGAACTGAAGGCTTCAAATTATGGAGATCAGCACCGCGACCCGAGTCATTGGATTAGACCGGGAGAAAATGAAAAATGATTATGAGAACAATACAAAATACAGCAGGACAAATAGCGACTCGTGTATTTCAGACTGAGCCGCTGCATCCTGGCTTTGCTCTGTGGCGGTTTTTCTTCCAAAGCCCGCGGTGCAGGTGTGCTTATTCAAGTTATAGGTAGTTGTTGTCGCTCTTTGTTTAACTTTTCTGCGATAGTTAGCATCGTCCTCTGCCTTTTGGGCCCGATAGCAAGTGCCTTGTCGGTGCAGAACGTTTTGTAGACATTATGGGTTTTAGAGAAACTTGAAATTGCAAGAGAATTTGCAAATTTAAAGCTGTTTTACATACGTATGGCATATTGAACCCCAACTTTATTGACACACAGGTAGAGAAGAAGCAGAGAGACTGTTTAGCCAATCAGGACACAGAACATGATGCACTGTGGGAAAAAAAAATTGCACAAAAAATCCAGGAAGCAGCGAGACCGTGAAAGGTGAACCGCGTTACAGCGAGGTACATATGGCGACAGTGGAGAGGAAAGACAATAACATGCCAGGCGTCCATAGATTAGTTACACACAAATTTATATTTAAACGCCTTTATTTCTGTTAATTATGATAATTTTACGCCTACAGTTAGCAAAAAAGTATGTTACTTAAATGTTGTTTTTATTCTGACAAATGAGTTTTATCAAAAAATAGATTCTAATTCATTGAATATGACAGTTAAAGTGCAGAAGAGGTTTACTGGGTCAGAGGTGTTGATACGTTATTTATTATTAATTGAAACGGCAAAAATAAATAAATAAAAAAATCTCTCATTTAAAAACCTTATTCTTGTTGTTTTGAGTCGACTGTACTCAAAACTGTTTTCCCCTGCAAAGCAACACAACAGTGATGTTTTTTCCGCCAACTTGAGGAAAAGCATCAAAGCTCTGGATCCGTTTTACGCCGTATAAATTTGCAGCTGAATGGAAATGTTTTGAACCGGTCACACTGCCCCGTCTAAAACTTTCTAAAGTTTTTTGTTTTTATTATTATTTTCCGTTATTGTTGCCGCACTTATGTTTTGGCACTTAAAAATAATTAGGTAAGAACAGTAAAAATTTAAGCCTTGCATTTAAATAATCTGGTGAGAAAAGCTTATCTTTCACCTGGAACAGATGGCCTTGATTGCACAAACTCGTTTAAGGTCATTAGTGAAACTAGACCTAGACGGTCAAATCTTCTTGATGTTTACTGCCTGCTTAATTTTATTTGTTTGTTAGGCCCCTAATAAGGACATAAAACCAGATTAAATTGGCCTTGATGGAAAAAATGTAGGTATGAAGCAGTAAATTTATATGTGTCCGTTGAGCCACCTCAATCAGATCTGGAAACAATAAGAGTAGAAGAAGAAAAATACATGCAAGGCCAGAGGGGTTTTATTTTCATTCATTCATTTAAATACATTAGACAAAAAAAAAAAAAATGCTCTGCTTAGTTTTAATGTTCTGAATGTTTGCAATTTTGCTGTAAACAAATTCCTGATTTTTTATCACTGGTGCTTGTGCGGCATTTTTAAAACCGAGATTTGACAGAAACGGCTGCAAATGGACCAGAGAGGCCTTGGTTCAAAAGGAGAAAATGACAAGTTATTGGTAATAATAGATGAAAGATTGAGAGCGTTTAGTCTGACAGGAAAGGTTGAAGAGTGTGTGTGTGTGTGTGTGTCAGTGTGAGACTGACAAAACACAGCAGAGAGGAAAGTTTTTGTCCGTGTGTCAGACTTTCTGGGTTTTTTTGCTGCTGCTGCTGCTGCTGGTTTCCTGTAACAAGCTGAAGAGGCTTATTTATTGCTGGAGAGCTCCGTGCCTCGCATTCTCTTATGGTACAATTTGTGATGTGGGAGTAATGCTGTTCTTCCGAAAAGCAATTAAAACCATCCAGGGATAAAAATAGAAGAAAAAAAAAACACACAGAGAAAGGATGCAGCCATACAGCCTTCACCTTTATTTGTAGAATCGCGTTTCCTGTCTCCTATTTTCTGTAGGTTCTGCACATCCTCCAGCAGATTATCTGATTTAATTCAGCTCAATCTAACATGTATCTCTGCTACCAAAAGAGTCTGAGCAAAGTTTAAAAGCTATTTAATGGCTTTCCTCTAGTTTCAGTTTGCAAACGAACCAGACATCCTTCTCCTCTGCCACTCCAGATGACTGTGAGGTGAGAGATAATTTAACGTGATGTTTCTCCGTTCCATGATCTGTTGCTTCTCGACAGATTAAAAGCTTATTGGCCCGCAGTCGCACTGTTTTTGGACTCTCCAAGAAGCAGATGCGGCTTCAAACGCGGAGATTAAAATACGTTATGCTGGATGTTGAATGTTTTATTTGATTCTGACCGTGCTCAGATGTCACAAAGTTTACTATGGTGTACTTTGCACTGTATGGAGTGACAGTTTTAGACTCCTGGCAGGATTCGAAGGCTATAAAGGCTCAAAGGCTTGTTTTTCATCAAATTATTTAAATGCAAACCCTAAATTTTACAATTCTTACCTAATTACTTTCCAGTGCCAAAACAAAAAAGCACCAGCTATAACTGAAAATTAGGCTTAGAAAGCATTAGACGGGGCAGTGTGACCGGTTCACATCATTTTCATACAGCTGCAAATTTACACGGCATAAAACGGATCCAAAGCTTTGATGCTTTTATTTAAGTTGGACTTGTGGGTTGTTTTCCAGGCAGAAAAGGGGGAGTTCCACAGTGTATTGCTCTGCAAAAAGCAAGGAAAATTAAAGTGAACTGTGGGGAATACAGCAGAGTTCCCCTCAGACTGTGAAATGGATGTGCAACGCAGATCGTAACACTTAAGGTCATTCATCCATCCGTGAAAAACTGTTCAAGCCAACAAGTATTTAAGCAAACTAATTAGTTGTGCCAAATCTTTTTAAGCATGACCAGCTTCCTTCAAGGCAGTGGTGTCCAAAGTACGGCTCAGGAGCCATTTGTGGCCCTCAGAACAATTTTGAGCGGCCCTTCGTTACTATTTGAGAATTATATCAAATTTAAGTTTCCACTGATAGCCGGCTGTCAGAAACAATTACAATCTTAAAATGGAAAATATAAGGTGCAACACAAAGTATTCATCCAGGTTTTTGCTTTCAATTTAATGCAATTTATTAATAATATAGAGTAAAAACATCCAGTGGCTTTTACTAAACTTCAGGTTTGGGCATGGCCGTTTAATAAACGTAGTAAATATGAAACAAAATTGACCAAAATCCTGGTGTTGCTGAAAAGACACAAAAACTAATCTGGGAAAAAATTTAAATGTAGGATATGATTTGTTGGCAAACTTTCAAGATCCTTTTTTTTGTTTAAACGCTACAATAATTGTCAACAGAAATCCACCAATTTTATTAAAATATTGAGCTGAGTTTGTTATCTATAAAAATAAAATAGTTTTTGCAATGAAAATAATAATAATAAAAAAATTTGGCCTCCCAAATTTGTTTCAGTTTGACTTTTATGGCCCGTGTTGCAAAAAGTTTGGACACCCTTGGATACCTTTTGCGATTCCTTGAACAGGTTGGGATCAGTCTGTGGGAAAAACAAAACATGTTCATTATATTTTTCTAACAAAATTACATTTTAATCTGGTCAGTTCTGATTATTTTGAGCTATTTTTGGTTCTCTTGTCACTTTAAATCCAAACAAACTGCTGTAGGCCAAACTCAACGTTCACACACGAAAACGACTGCAAACATGTGTGCAATTATACAACGATTCATCTTTGATAAGCAGAAGTGGAGCCTCCTGCACAACCAACAAGAATTCAACAACAAAACACCATGCTTTTCCAGCAGCCATTGTGCAGCTGACCATTGGTGCTGGATCTACGTATTGGTTGCTAGGTAACAGCGCAATGTGATTCAGTAATCACAAGGTTTTTGAAGCAGCATCGTTTTCAGAAAGATTTTTTTTTTTTTTTGCTCACTAGTGTTTTTTTTGTTTTGTTTTGGGTTTTTTTTTAACCAAATCTCCACTCTCTTGTTTCTGTATAAAAATTGGGCAGGTTGAGAATAATGAAGATGTGATAAGGGTCCCATAAAATGTGAAAAACAAAGTTATTTCCTTATTATTTCTAACGAGAAAAAATACGTTTTTCATAGGACCAGGTTGGTTTGGATTACTTTCCCTGTTAAGAAATTACATCACTATTCATTCATTCTATTATTATTATTATTATTATTATTATTATTATCATCATTATTATTGTTGTTATTAGTCGTAGTAGTAGCCTTAACAAAATTAATTGCCAAAGTCATTATGTAGTTATAATTTTGTCCACTTGAGGGCATCAAAGCTAAGTTAATTAATCTAATTTAGTTTTTAAATTAGATTAAATTGATCAGATTTAATGCTCTCATCTTTATGCACATGTTAATATTTTCTTTTTTTAATTTTTCCAACCAAATCAGAGTTCATGCCAGCTGTTTGTTGCTGAGCAAAATCAAAAGTTTGCATCAATACTACATGTGGTCATGTTCATTTGATTCCAGAAATAGTAAATATAATTTGCAGACCTTCCTAAATTGTCAAAATTCTGATGTTCCTTCATGTTTTCAGCAATTTTCTCTGCCCCATTTCTGACTAATTGCATCACTGATGTTTCTCGCAGCAACCGGTGAAGCTTTTAACAAAGACACTATTAACAAATAAATACATAAAACATAATGCAGTGCCTGGGCTCTGCGAAATGGCCGGGAGCACCCAGCTGGTGAACACAAAGAAGCATTTAGAGTCCGAATATTAGCTGCATGTGGACCAAATGGACCTGAAAAAACGACCCAGGCCTCTTGCTTCAGCAGCAACACAATATTGAGCTTATAAATCTGATCATAAAAACCCAAATAAAAACACGCCAGCGCACCTCATCTGCATTTCAAAAAGTTATTCTATTTCCCTCAGTGTTGACAAGCAGCTCATATTTTAATTTTTCTGATTTTTAAATTTTTTGTTTCAATATTTGCAATTGACTTTATGTATTTAGCCAAATCTCACTTACTGGCATCTAAAATCATTATAAATATGTTATTAAAGTTTGTTTCAATTTTTCTGCTTTTTGTTAGCTTGATGTTTAATTCCCAATATGAAAAAAATTATCTCATTTTTTAGATATTGTAAATAAAAAATTGGTAATACTTGAGCTTTAATTTTTTTAAACTTTCTTAACTTGTCAATAATTCTGTTTTCTTATATCATATTTTTAAAATTTTTTTACTTTGATTAACTGTCAGATTTCTGTTTTAGAAAGCTTGACATTATCTGGACTGAATCTGTTTATGTGCTGCAGTGTTTTTAAGTTGAACGACAGTGCCCCCTAGAGTCTGTTTCCCAATTTACACCTCAGTGTGGAAAAACCTTTTTTATTACCATAGATCTGATCAGAAATTAGCAATCCAGGCATTATACGGGCTACCAAATCCTCCAAACAGACTTAAACTCATTTTTACAATATTATTTAAATTGTTCACCCAAAAAACTAAATAAATAAATTAGATTTTGTTTAATGTTCATGCGGACTAAATTATGCTATACTTACTAAATTTCAAAACATTTCTTTTTTGCAGCTATTTGAAGAAATAAAATAAATGTGTCATGTTATTGTGCGTCTGCATATCTAACAGTAAATAAGGGATTGTAAGCATCAGGGGTGTCACTAGGCCCAGTTTAGGGAGTCCGAGGCCCCAGCAAATAACTGTAATTGTCTTTTTTTAAATACATTTTTCTTTCCTTTTTACTAAAAAGCTACCAACAAATTCAATTTAATGCAGCCCAGAATATGAGTTTAGCTAAATCATAACATAAACTATTGGATTTAACTCAAATATTATCATAAATTGGTGAATTTTCCTTTACTTTGTATTATAATAGTCTGGGAATTGGTGTAAAATATGTCTAAAAGGTGACACTTTTAGAATTGCTCTTCCAAAAGTACCTAAAATTCTAATTATCTTAGCAACGATTGCTAGGAAGTCATTTTATTGTATTTATTAACTCTTTACAGTCACATTTTGTAGTGGAAGAGGTTAATACTGTTTTAAAAGCCGAAAAGCAAGTTTTCTGTTTTTGGTGTGTTTGATACATTTTGTTCTTACCCACCATGTTTGCTCACCCTGTTCATCTCCTCGGGGCTAGGCCCCCTTGTCCCCAAAGCCTAGTGACACCCCTGGTAAGCAGACGCGATTATTGTTTTGAAAGTTATGCCTTTTTGCTCATTTCTCTTTATCTTGGTGCAATAATCCTGCTTTTTTTAGTTCAGTTTCACATTAAAGAAGCTCAATAATTGAGCCATTTGGGAGGAAGAGGCTGTATATCTACGTTACGTTGACATCCTCCTCCTCACTCAGTCACTGCGCTACAAATGGAGGAGTTCAGCGAACTGGAGAGACACTAATGGGATTCCTGACAGTATAATTTTACAATGAGGTTGATGCTTTTTGTCTCCCACACATCTGCTGCTGCGTCTCTCTGCCCGACACTCATCCATCAAATAAATTCATCGCTCCACGAAGCTGTGGTGGCGCTTTCATCTAATTCAATAACTGCCAGGTATCTGGATCAGTGTGCACACGTTAACAGGACATTCATTATGTCACTGAATAAATGTCTGCTCCGTTCAGGATGAAAACAACAAAAAAGAGAAAAAATTATGTTACTATAATATTGGTAAAAATGTGTTTTATTAATTACATTACAAGTAAATTATTAACTTTACAACAGAAACAATTACAGTTTTTTTCATTGTGTGTCCACTAGGTGTCACACTAGAGCAAAAAATTGAGAATTTGATACCTTAAAAACTTTTATTGGTTCACTGAGAGAAATTTTAAATAATTTTAATGTTTTGTTTTTTTTCCAACTGCATGTGATGATTTAATGTATTTATGATTATTGGTCCATATCTTATTCTCTCTTCTCTTCAGCTCAACCCAAAAATGTTTCATCTAATTTCCATCTCTGAAATAACAATAGAAGGAGATTAATTTCAAGTCTTTACAATTGATATGGCTCTCCGCCCTGGGCGGCACAGCTGAGGGGGGCAGCAGGGAGACGGCCAAAACAGAAACATATGGAATTTTAAAAATTGTTTTATTTATTCATTTTTATTGTCGCTAAAGCTGATTTGAGATTCATAGGTAACATTTTGGCTTTAAATTAAAACTGTTTCCATGTTTTTAATTATCTGGACTTTATAATCTGGGGCTTTAAATGTGAAATAATTGATTTTTAATTGAATACTGATTATTCTACATTTATTACACATGAACTGAAACTGAGATTTATGGATCTATTTTTGATCTTGGAGAAAAAAACCCCAAGATAAATATTGAAATTATCTATGTCCTACCACACGAAGAGAAGAGAAAAAGAAATCCCACAGCATTACAAGTCCTCCATCGTGTTTAACATTTGACCAAAGAAGCATTTTTCGTTTTATTTATTTATTTTTTGCCAAAAAGCTAATATTTAAGTAGCATTTATTCAAAACACTTACAGTAGAAGATTGGTATTTTACGGATACTTCAAGCCATTTTCAGATTTGCCCTAAAAAAAACTTCTGCTATCAACGTTATTTTCATGAAATAAATGTTTTTGTCCTTATTTTTGTATGTTTAAATAAACATAATGCATTCAGTCATGACAAACATTTCTGATTTACCTGCTTTACAGTTTGGATAAAAATAATTTTCTGTGATCAATGCAATGTTGTCCTAGTAGTAACTAGCTACATTCACTCAAATGTATTTATTTGACCAATTTGTTTGAAAAAAAAAAAGTTTACTACACTGCATGTTTTATTTTTACTTGAGTAATTTTATTATGAAGTATTTTTGCTCTTACTTAATTAAAATTTCTGGATTTTCTACTTACTGAATGGAAAACAAGTTTCAACCAGAAATTCACCAGACACACTTTCTGCTAAAGTTTCATAAGAAAAAAAACATTTTGCCTTATTTTGTTTTTGGTTTTTTTTGTTATTTATATTAATTATTTTCATTTCGGTCTTTAAAATACCAAAATCTCCACTTAACTTTACATTTCGGTCCATTTAGTGATGCATTTTTTAAATATTAAATGATTGATAATTTGATCAGTGACTTTTTTTACTCTTACTGGAGTAATGTCCTGCCACTTTTTAATTTTGCTTAAGTAAAAACACGTCTATCGACCTGCAGCATCACAGATTAGCTGCTGCATCTCTGCGAGGCTCAAACTGCAGGTGCACCTTCTAATGCAAAGCTAATTAAATTAAGCTTCTGTTGAGTTAACAGGATTAAAGTTAAAACAATTCAGATGCTTCTTCCATTTGTATCCAGAGGGAAAATCCACAGATAAATCTAACAGGTTTGGGGAGAAACGCCTGCTAATTCGTTAACCCTGCTCCTGGTTAACAGTTAACCGTCTTTCATGCTTGATTTCATGGCGATTCCTGAGGAGTATTTCTGCCTCTGAGGTCAGGCAGAAGTGATGCAGGAACATCTCTGTTACACTGGAGCCTGACTGATTCTCTGCAGCTGCTGATTTATTGCTGAGCAACAAAAGAAAGGCTTCCTTTGTGTCCCGGGAATAAAAGCCAGGAATGTTGGACGCTCCATTAATTAGCCACTTTGTTGTGCTGTTGCATGGGGGTAGCAGTAATGATTAAGCTGCCCTGTAGCCACATTAACAGAGACTAAAGAGCAGTGCTGCAGTTTAATGGCTTGTCTCTCTTTAGTTTTTATTCCTAGGAGGCGCGCCCTACAATTTTACAGCGGGGGAAAAAGGTCAGCATTCGCAACTTTACCTGGGAGTAAAAATTAATTCAATTTAGGTCATTCTTGTTGATTTTTATTAGTATTAATCATCTTTATTGCTGCAATCATTAGACAAAGTAAAAGAAACTGCACAAAATAATTTGTTGCATTTCTGGAAGCAAAAACTACAAATAGGTAAATGTATTGATAAAACTAGTGAAAACACAATTAGACCGATAAAAAAACACTTTTATAACAGAAATGAAAGATTATAAGAAGTAGGTTTAACACCTGCTTAAAATTGTTTATTATTTTTTTTATATTATTTCGAAACAATACTTTTAATCACTCCACTGAACCCCCTTAAAAACCTCCTGCTTTCTCCACCAAATATTGATTCCTGAGTTAAAACATTAGTATTATTTGTGATCTGAAAGCTCTGAATCTTTTTCCTTATTTTGACCATTTCTAATTTTCTGCAAATAAATACACAATGTTTGCTTTAAATTTGAGAGACATGTTGTCAGTAGTTCATAGAATAAAAGAACAATGTTCATTTAACTGAAACATAAACCTATAAAAAGTCAAATCAGAGAAACTGAGCATTTTAAGTATTTTTTTCCAGAGCTGTATGTGTGTACACCTTATCCAGCATTAAAGAGAAACTTCTGTAATTTATCTGTACTGTGTATAATCAAATCAAAAGTCTTGATAATATGACATAAAAGACGTTAAATATGTTGTATGGTGGGACAGTTGGCAGCTTCAAAGATACAAGTTTGTTTTTCTTTTCATTGAGTTTATAATTTCTCCCCATGCATGTGTAATTTTTTCTGTCTAAAATCCTATAACATTTTATAAGACCTACTTTTTACTTATTCCCACTGTGTTTCTTTTTAAGCTAAGTGAAACCAAACTCCCAGTAAATAAGGTCGTTGTAGGGGCTTTTATCTGACAGTAGGGGGCAGTAAAGATGCGCACATCTGAAATAAATAGCAGCACTAATTGTGGCATTGAAGTTGGAAATTAATACATCTCAGAAGAGTCTTCTTGCATGTTACATGTGCTGCAGTCTGTATCTGCATGTTGACAGACTTCTCTGTCGTCACGTCTCTGTTATGGAGACACAGCAGCCTCTTCCTCATCCTCCTCCTCCTCCTCCTCCTCTGAGAGCTGCAGCTGTCATGGTCCTCAGGTTCTCTTAGCTTTATCTTGCTTTTATGTTTATTTTAGTGCTCTCATACTCATGTCTACCTGTTCAGATTACCGATTCCACTGTTTCATTATTATTTCTCCTACTTTATCCAGTCTCATAAATTCTTCTGTTCTTTCTCAGACACTGTTTCTGTTTCTTCTTTTCTTTCTTTCTGTGATTTTTTTTCTCGTTTTTGTCCTGCTTTCTGTTTGTTTTTGATTTCCAATAGTTGAATTAATTACAATTAATTAACTTTTCTTATTGTCTAATTTGATTTGGGTCACAGAGACAAACAACTTCACACACACTCACACCGAGGGAGAATTTAGAGCACAGGTGTCAAACTCAAGGCCCGGGGGCCAAATCTGGCCCGCCGTAGCTTTTTGTGTGGCCCTCTAGACTCCAAATCACATCAATAAGTCCCTCTGTTTTTTTCACAAATATGTAAAATTTGCACAAATCAACAGATTCCCACATTTTTCTGATGTTATTACAAATTTTTCTCAAAGTTGGTAAAAAACATTGAGTTTAATTGACTGTTACAGTCCGTGATCGATACGTCAAGTAATAAAACGTCACATTTAATATCAAACATTAGTGCAAATATCATAAAAGTTCCTTACAAATGTTTCTAAATCAGCACCACAGGATCTGTGATTTTGATTACAAAATCCAATCACAGCTATATAATATTATTATACTTAATATTTTAATAGTTTAATGGGTTTTATCAACACATTCTGGCACAACCGGCCCTTTTAAAACATTCAGATTTTTGACATGGCCTAAAATGAAGACTGACACCCCTGATTTAGAAAGACTAATTTGCCCTACAGTTGTGTTTTTGGACTGTGGGAGAAAGCTGGAGTACCCAGAGAGAAACCACCATGCACAGGGAGAACATAACATACAAACTCCTGGGCCAGGAATGGAACCCAGGACCTTCTTGCTGCAAGGCAACAGAGCTACCAACTGCGCCACTGTGCAGTTTTAATATTTTTATCAAACAAACGCTTCAATAAATATCAACAAATTTTAAGATAAAGTTATCAGGAGCAGTTTAGTGATGCAAATGAAACTTCTTTACCTGACTGGTGTCCTAAAAAGCGCCTTACAAATAGGAATGTTTTTCCAAGAATTTGTTTTATTTATTTTGAGGGCTATAATTGTTGTGACACACAATTATCTAAAAAAAAAAGGTACTATATAGTTATTATTGCCACTTTTGCTGTCATAACAATAGTGCCACAAAATAAAACTGATAAAACTTTAACTTTAATAAAGTTAAACTACAATTTAAGAAATGTAATCAATCAAATTTTATCATTAATTCACAAAAACATTTTCCTACAACACTTAATATACATGAGTAATAATTTATCAAAAAGAACATATCTTGGCTCTTTGTATTACAAAATAAATGTTAATGACTGTATAAATTAAAGATATTTAATTGAATAAACAATTTATTAGTGTGTTTTGTAGCATTTACTTGATATAAAATTATCTTCGTTTGGTGTCACAAACAAAGATTTTGATATAGAACAACAATTTCTCCTTAAAATGCAGATGATGACAACATAATTATTCAATATTTTGAAGGTTTTCCTTGTTTAAATCTTCTGAATTTTGTAGTGAGACTAAACATGAGATCACCAGAGCTGGTTTGGAGAGAGATCCAAGAAAACTTACATCATATATAATAGTAGAAGAGGATGACATCCAGAGCAGCTGCTAACATGCCTGCAGTCGTCCAAGCAGGTTTTCCCTGACAGCAGATTGCAAAATGCTAAGAGTTCTGCAAAAACTCTGAAATGTCATCAGAAAATAATTCACTACTGTTAACATTCCTTCACCAGTCTGTCAAACTGTGGCCCCCTAAAGGTCCATGACGTACAACCACTAGCTAGCTAGCTTACCAAAGGACCGGGTTAAAACCGGGTCACTAAAAGAAAAGTGGAAGATACCGGAGAAAAGTTTCAAACCTTTTGTTTTTGAACTTTATAATAATACACACCATGGCAGGGGAATCAAACTCATTTCGCTTTTGGGCCAAATCCAGGTCATAAATGCTCTTAAAGGGCCGGTTGTGCCAGAATGTATTGATAAAACCTGTTCACAAACAGTTAAAATATCAATAAATTATTAAAACTAAATAATATTATTGAACATCTTTCCAGTCCCTCCACAATGTCGTGATGTTTTGCAATAAAAATCAAAGTGTTTGTGGAACTAATTTGGAAATATTTGTGGTTATTTATGATGGTAAATGTGACTTTTTATTCCTCGTTGTAAAGATTATGGACTATAATCTGACACCAATTAAAGATGTCAGATCTTTAAACAGCAAATTTTCTTGCTGTTTAGAACAGCAAGAAAATCCCTGACAATTTTTGAGAAAAATCTGCAATAAACTCCCAATTATGTATTAGCACAAAAAAAGGGCAAAGGGAATTTGTTGATAGAAATTTATGATAATTCTCAAGAAACTGGACGAACAGATTGATATAATTTGGCAGTAAACAGATAAAAACTGCATTGATGTGATTGATAACATGATATTTAATCACACTTAGTGTTTAACCTAGGATCTAGAATAAAAAAATTCGGCGGGCAAGATTGGGCCCACGAGGCGGTGAGCAGCGCTGCGCCCCACGCTGACTAACTGCATCTTAACACCTAAAATAAAATTATTTATGGCTGAAAGAAAATGTTTGTTTTTGCCAACGCAAATCAAGTCCATTTTTCTTGTGTTATGCTTTTAAATTACAAATATCCTGAAATCCTAACCACACTGAGTTTTCCTGAAAGAACATTAATATATTCTGTAAATAAATCCTAACTGTTGGTTCTCATTGCAGAAGGAGCTTTTACCTATAAAAGCAGCAATTGAGATATTTTCCTCTAATACATCAGAGTTTGGACAAAAAGATTAAAAGCAACAGATGAGATGAGGCTCTCAACCTGCATAGCTGCTTAAAAATATTTAAATGTTCTGTTACTTTGCTGTTGCTGTAACAAGTGTAGTCAAACGCAGCCGCACAGAAATAAATCTTCCACTCATGAAGGGTGAAATTATTGTTGTTCTGCCCACATACTTACATAAATCACAGCCAGAATCAGGTTCGCTGCCAAGCCACTTCATACAGACAAGGATCTTTTTTTTTTTTCTATAATAGGAAATGAGAGAAAACTTTCAGAGAAAAAACTATTTCAAAACTATTCACACCCACCTGAACCTTTTTAAAAACATTTAACCACGTCACAATCACAAACTTTCATGCTTTTTAGGCATTTTGTGTGCTAAACCAACACAAAGTTGCGCATAATTAAAATAAAGTGAAACGCAAGACTTTGACTAGGCCATCCTAACACATGAAAATGCTTTAATCTAAACTACTAAATTGTATTTGGGCATCTTCAGCAACTTTTGACATATTTTCTTTCCTGATTTTAGCTTCGCCCACTTTCCACTCAATGTTAGCCAGTGTTCCCATTCCATGATACTGCCACCACTGTGTTTCAGAGAGGGTGAGGGGTATTTAGGGTTATCTGAACCAAAAATACCATCAAGGCTGAAAAGCTGATCCCACTCGAGCTTCCAAAAAATAAATTATTGCTACATTTCTGCATAATATTTGAAAAAAGAGCCAGACATTTTACCTGATAATCCATTACATTTACAGCAGACATGTTATAATATTACCCTGCATGTTTTTGTTTTTAAATAAATCTCTTCCTCTTGAGATGAAGAGCCTCAATCTTTGTCTTGCTTTTCTCCAGAGCGTGCGCAGTGGAAATCTCTTCCTCCCTCCTTTGGTGGTAAACTTACTGACCCTCTCTGCTGCAGCAGCTCAGCTCATCTCTGCACCGACTCTCTCTGTGGAGAAAATCAATAATCACAGGTCAAAACAGCCACCGAACGAAGGAGTAACACTATAAAACCGTCAGGATCTGTTGAGCGTTCGTCGACGGTCTTTTTAAACACTAAATAGTGTTTTAATCACCTATTTACACATTGAGAGGAGAATATCATCTCTTTGGCAACACTGAGAGTGAATTTCACTGAGAATCACTCGCTCACACAGACAGGAAATGTCTGATAAGCGTAATGTGAAGACAACAGTCCTCTTCTTTCCACAGAAGCTTCTCACCTCCAGCTCTAGCAGCAATCATCGTGAATGTGAGTATCTTTGGCTCCTCGCCTGCCGCTGCTCATGCTAAACTCAGTCTTCTTATCAGGTGTCAGATACGGCTGTGGTGTCTCTGAAGTCCTGTCTCCCCCTCCAATTCTCAACACAACACAAAAACAATGGAACAAAAACACTAAAAGTAAATCCAGCAGCCATTGTACCTTCATTTTTTATACACCTACTAATTAGGAAATTGATTAAATATACAGAAGGAAAAGGGTTGATAAGTTTTTAGACTATAATTGAGGATTTTTCAAAAACATTACTATTAAAAATGTCAAGTTGTGGTGTAAAAAAACCCCTCTTCCTTCATTGTGAATCGACCTGACATGACAACAAATTTGCTAGAAAATAAATTGCCCCAGTAACTATGGTGATAAACAATAATTGTTTGTTTTTTTTAGAACAATTTTCCAAGTAAAATTTTGACAACAATGCAAATTTTCCCTCTCAAACACCAGTAGACAAGTTGTTTCTCCAGACAATTTGTTGGTGTTTTAAGTTTCTGCTCATGACGGTTGATGGTTACCATAGCAACCAGTAACTGTTAGCTCCGCCCCCTTTTTCCTGTTGCCTTTTGTAACCGTGGTAGGATCAGCTCTGCCTTGGCCCCCCCACCTTCTTCAAATCAGACAAAATTGGTGTTAAATGTTTGTGCTGCTTTGTGCAGCAAAAAGTTTTGTTTGTGCTGCTTTGGCTTTGAAGATATTAATGAAAGGTTAAAGGTGAAAAGGTCAACCTTTCACGAAATCAGACAAAACTGGTCTCAAACGTTTTTGTTCCGTTTGTGCGGCAAAATTTTTTGTTTGTGCTGCTATTATTTTAAAGATATAAAAAAATGTTTCTAGAGGTCATCAAAGGTCAATCAGTTCAATTTCTGTTTTGAGAAAAAAAACTACGCTGCAAAAACAGAAATTGTTACCAAGTAGTTTTGGTCTGGTTTCTAGTGCAAATATCTTATTTCACTTGAAATAAGACAAAACTAACTTACAAATAATCAGCAAAAATAGGAGCTAATTTTTTGAGTCAATATGTCCTTAATATTGATGAAAAGTTGTACTTACATTGGCACATTCTTTAACTTATAACATGAGAAAATGTCTTGTTTTAAGTGAAATAATCTGCCAATGGGGCAGGTGTTTTTTTAATCAACATCAACCTGACAACAAATTTGCTAGAAAATAAATTGCCCCAGTAATAATCGTGATAAACAATAATTGGTTTTTTTAGAACAATTTTCCAAGTAAAATTCTGACAACAATGCAAATTTTCCCTCTCAAACACCAGTAGACACTTGCAGCTGAAACTCTGAGATATATTTAACTTTAACCAAAATAAAACATTACAACCAAGTAAAACGGAAATGAAAAACATTTACAACTTTACAACTCTGCAAAAATATTAAGCGTCTGATCGGAAATGATCACGATCATTTAAATTCTCAAAAGATTAATTGCGTTTTGTGACAGACAATTATTTTCTGTGGAACACAACTCCGTGTTAAAGAGGGAAAATTTGCCCATTTCCAATTTTTTCCCCCAAAATATAATAAAGACAATTTCGCTCACATTCTATCTAAATGCAAGCAAACCCCACAGCATGACGCTTTCATCACCATGCAGCAGAATGGGTGTGGATCTGTGATTGTTGTGCTATTCAGTCTCCTAAGCTTAGATGTAAAAAAAAGCAATAAATAGTTTTTATCCTTACTTTTATCACATCAGTACTATAAAATATCATGATAAAACTTTAAGTCCTGTACATAAGTATGTTTTTTTGACCGCAACCACATTTGTTTCTGAGTCGAAATGCAACCTTTTACATCTGGACACAAATGCTGATGTTTAGATGCCTTTAATTCAATTAAGGTTGAAAATCCAACATCACACAATGTTTTCACGAGATTACTGTTTAAAGTACGATGTCGCTGAAGCCATTTCTGTCGTTTCAACTCAAACTGTCTCCTTCTGAAAGCTCGGAAAGCCCCCCGGCCGAAGCGTGGGAACAACGCGCTACATCAAAGCCGCTGGCTCAGGACCGGGATAAGTGAATGAACTGTTCAGATGTAACGTTGTCTCTTTGACATTATTGGCAATTAGCTGCTGATAAGTGGCAGGAAAGGCGGCAGACAGCGTGCGAATGTCGCCGCGGGGCTTACGGAGAGAGATACGACACTGCATGCTGAACAGGGCAAGGTCACGGAGGTCGTGCTGTCACAAACACATCAGGGCGCATCGAAAGTCGAAACATAAGTAATACGACCCGCAAATACAGCAAATAATTAACGCAATTACATTTATGCAAATTAGATAATTAAGAAGTTATGTTTTATATTTAGATGGTTAAAAAGCTCTGAAATGTCATCAATACACAATTTCTAAAAAGAAAAAGAAATTTTTCAGATTTCTGAAATTCTGTTTGTATTTTTCCACAAGCTATGGGGGGCAAAAGAAACATGACATGGAAGAAAGTGTTTATTTAGATCAAGGATGTCCAAAGTGTGGCACGTGGGCCACTTGTGGCCCTATGAATGATTCAACAATGTAGCAAATTTACAATTAATTTGTCATTTTTACATACAAATTAAATCTTCTTAAAATATTTACTCATTTAGCTACAAGACAAGGTATTTTTTTATTTAACTTTTTTTTTTTTAAAAACCAGAGGACAATAAATCCCAAAAGAGTTTTAAAATATGCACACCTGTCATTTAAAACAACAACTGTGCGAAACCCAGACAGTGTTTTACAGCTTCACTTTCTACAAAAATGTGACAAATTAGCTTGATCATAATATTGTCTATTGAAATTATTATAGAAAACACAAAGCAACAAAATTCTTAAGAAATAAATCTGGCCCTTGTGTGCTCTAAATTTGACACTCTTGGCACTAATGGCAAAAGTTTAAATGCTACACATGACTGAAAACTAGCACTGTAGCTAAAATGTCTTAGATTAAAGCAGGGGTGTCCAAACTTTTTGTTATTAGGGCCAAAAGTGTCAAATTTAGAGCACTCAAGGGCCACATTTATTTCTTAAGACCAAACAAAATCATCCAGAGAGCCACAAATGGCCCATGCACCACACTTTGGTCATCCCTGGATTAAAGAACGTACAACAATGTCCCAGTCAAAGTCTAGACCCAAATCCAGATTTAAAAATTGGTATTCAGAGATGCTTTCTGTTTAATAATCAGAGCTTGAAAATATAACGTTTTTACATTATCTTTAAACAAAGTAAGGAAAACAAGGTATGTTTTCCAGATGGCTTTAATTCACCACTCAAAACATTTGTGTTGGTTTATCACACAAAATCCCAGATAAAATACAGTTAATCCACAATGAATTATAACCTTTAGATTTAAAGGTATTTTTATTCAACCAAGACGGTTCTGACATGCTTCCCCCAAAACAAGGAAACAACGTAAAGATTTGTGTAATGTTTAGGAAATAAACGTTTTTCCTGTGTTTCTTTACATTTATAGGTAAATTGTATGTAAAGAACTGTTTACATCCTTCTTAATAAGTCAACTGAGAAGCATTTTTGGCATTACAGCATCAGATGCTGCTTTTAGTTGCGTGTTTCCACTGGTTTTCCCGATGACTCACTTTCAGCTTCAAGCCTTTTTGAAGTCAGAGGGATTCTTTGCAATCACCCTAATCTTTAGCTTAAATTCAGCAAAAGTTCAAGTCCAGACTCTGCTGGGCCACCCAAAAGCACTGACGCTGCTTCCAGTCAGACAAAAACATTTTTGTAAACTTAAAAGATTACTTTAAACCTATATCTTCCATTGGTAAAACGTAATTGTGGGCTTTAACACTTTGGCAAGTAAATCCCATTTAAACTGAATGACAAAAGATGTTTAAAACATGTGAGGAATCAGAAAACAATTACGATACAGAATAAATGTTTTATCAAAGTGAAAGATGAGTCTCTAAAGCTGCAGCTTGTAACTACTTTTATATATGTTTGTTGATAATTTGTGATATAAAATTGAGCTTCTCTGCCTTCTCCCAGTGCTAACAAGAAACAACCAATCAGAGCCAGGAGGCGTGTCTTAGCGCCGTCCATCATTCTCTGTTGATCTATTCTATGACAGCTAGCTGAGCCTTTTCTGAATGCTAAGCTAGTTAGCATGCCCATTGATGGTGAAAGATAAATAGTTTTCCTGTATGAGCACATTGAAGAGTGAGTACATGAGGTGATTGGCAGCGCTAAGACCCTCCTCCTGGTTCTGATTGGTTGGTTTTGGTCTGGCTCATTGCATTTCTTCAGATGACAATAGTAGATCAAGGAGGAAGATGAGAAGGCTGATCTTTTCACAGATTATCTTTCTCATAACAAACAATAACAACATGGTGACAGTTTTAATATTTTGTTTATATTTCAGCTTTAAAAAAGCTGTTTTGCTCTTTGCTTATGAGAGTTAGTTTGTAACCATTTTGTCTGTGTAGTATAATTTATTTGTTGGCTCTTTAGATCAGTATTGAGCAGGTACATTAATATTATAACATGGTTTTAATTATAAGTAATAAAGATAATAAGTGTTTACTCCTTCCTACTCTTTTTTCAAGCAGAAAAGTAGAGGTATAAATTTTTGTTCTTGGTTATCTTTGCACATGCTTTCTCTGTCCTACTGGCTTGTTTATAAAAACCAGAAAATCTTACCACATATTTTTGGTCTAGGTTTTTGTGCAAATATCTTAGTATTTATTTATAAAAAACATTACAGCAACAAGGCAGTTCAAAGAGCTTTACATCATAAAAACACAAAAATCAGCAACTAAATCTTTACATTTTGCCAAGTGACGTCGTTACTCATCACAATGTTGATTAATGTTCAATTTATCATGCGACTAAAGATTTACAGGAACTCAGTGTTTACAATTTTCTGAAATTTTGTTCCAGATTTATGATGCATAGAAGCTGAATGCTTTCTCTTTAATTTAGTAGATTTAGCAGATAAAGACGCAAATAACATCAGCTTCATAGTCACTCCGCTTTTGTTTTAAAAGATGTAACTTTTAAAGACTGAGATTTGCACATTGTTTTATAGACAAAGTGGAGTTAGACAGGCAAAGAAATCTGTGTTTGCATCCAAAGTTTAACTCAAAAATTCAAATTACACCGAAAAATCAGAAAATCTTCCCAAGTATTTATGGTCTAGTTTCTAGTTCAAATATCTTAGTTCACTTTAAATAAGACAAACCTAACTTAAAAGTGATTTTTCAGCAAGATATAGGAGCCTATTTATAGTAAATAATTTCTTATTAATGATAAAAAAGTTCTTGTTCCAATGGCAGATTATTTAACTTGGTAAGAATGTCATGTTTTAATTTAAATAATCTGCCAAAGGAGTTAGTATTTTTTCATCAATATTAAGAAATTATTGACTTAAAACCAGCTATTATATCTTATAAGTTGGTTTTTTGTTTTATTTCAAATGTACTGAGATATTTGTACTAAAAACTAGACCAAAACCTGGTAAGATTTGGTTTTTGCAGTGAGCACAATGGAAACAAAATACCGTCCCGTTACTGCTCACTTAGATTAAGAGTTTAAATTCTCATTAAAAGCTGCCTGTGGAGGGCAACAAAGTCCGCATGGCCTCATATTTAAACATGTACCTTCCTGCTTTTCTTTTCATAAAGTGGAGGAAAAAAATCGTGAGGAAGCTCTGAGGAAGGAGATTTTGAAAGAAGAATGCAGGATGTTTCATTGGGAAAGACGAATGGAATGTAATCTTGCATGTATGGATCTGTGAATAAGCATCAGGTCATTTCCTTTAATATCAGACAGAAAGTTGCTCAGCGAATTCAAAAAGGATCAGGAATGATCAACACAAATATTTTCCCCCAGCATGCATGAAGCAGAAATCATGAGGAAATTTCTCCCCACCTTTGAAGCGTCGTCAAGGGGGAACTATTTATACAGCCATGGCTTGTTGTCTTGGACGTGCACGTCTTGTGCTGCTTCGTAGATCCCCACTGTACACAGGCGTATAAACATGGCCTGAGCTCACAACACAAGGCTTCTTATCGACAGGAACCCAAAGTTCCTCCGGTGGAAATGTCTTTGTTCCCCCTCGGCTGCCACACAATGAGCGCGACTCTCTGGAGTCTGCTGAAGGCGCTGCAGCGAAGGCCTTCGCTCATTCCACGCATAGCACAGCAAAGGCACTGACCTTGGCGAATGGCTATTAAAATTGCTTTCCATTGAAACATGCTTGCGTACAGTCACCTTGGCACAGGAGAACGGGCGCTTGTTCGCAGCAAAACATGTTTAGTTCAAACTGCAGTGAAGAAAACAAATGGAAACAATGTGTGTTTATCTGTTATTAACAAGGATCACTTCTACCTTTTTGCTGGTATTTTAACAATGTCAGTCAACAGGAAGGTCAACAATGAAAGGAATGACCATCAGAAAGAGCTTAGGAATATGGGCAGAAATACCACTGTGCAGAGAAGTCAGCACATCATTACCATTTGCATCAAACTGTTCAGTGATTCCCAGCAAACTGTATTCAGGATGGTGTTGACCCTCTGCGACTACGTCACTTGATCATTCCAGGCGCCATGATGGACGCCGGAAGTGAGGGACGGGAGTATTGAACAGATGTTTTCCAAAGTTGTTTTTGCCAGTTTATTTATGACTTCTGCTTGTTACCGTCGAGCTAATTTGTCTGTGAACGTAACACGGCTGGTTGGGGCTCATAGACGGAGGTATTTACAAAAGTTGGAAGCAGCTAGCTTAGAAACCGACCCGCACCTCCTCCCTCCTGACGTGTTGATCTAATTACCGGCTTTGCTTGAATTCACACCACATTATTTATGTCACTACGTCATAAACAGCGTTTCCCTTTAAACCGTAGCAGCCTTAAAAACGCATAAAAGACGAGATGCTAACCATTTCTTTCATACATGCTAGGCTACATGACAGAGCGGCACTGTCTCCATGGTTACCAATGGCGAGACTACATTCTCCGTAATGCGTTATTCGATATCTTTGTAATCATACTTACTTTTAAAGTAAACGAACGTTAATCTTCTTAACTTGTAAAACGTCTTTGCTGCAAATCCACCAAGAGCCAACAGTCATTATGGCTGTTGTTGTCCGTCGCCGTCATCTTTCCTCATCAAAAGCAATAAAATAAAATGACATGTTTGGTTTCCATCCTTGTTTGTTTATGCAGCAGACCGTGCAGCACCCTGTGACCATTTTTAAAGCAAAATTAACCAAATAGATGCGATATCAGGCTGGCACATGTCTGTTTTTATCCTAGCTTTAAAGGAGCGCTGTGGTTGTTTTGACGTCCATCGTGGCGGACGTCATGACGTCACAGGCAAAGGGTCAATACTGCAAAAACACAAACTCTTACCAACACGTTTTGTCTGGTTTTTATTGCAAATATCTTAGTACACTTTAATAATACAAACTAATCTTTGAAGTAACTTTTCAGCAAGATATATTATATTCGCTTGGTTAAAGTCAATAATTGCAATATTGACTTAAAAGATGGCAGTTTATAGAGCGTTACTTCACTTATAACATGGGGAAAATGTGTTATTGTAAGTGAAATAATGTGCCAGTGGAACTAGTACTTTTTAAAATCAATATTCAGCAATTAATTTGCTGTTATACCTTGCTGAAAAGTTAATTGCAAGTTAGTTTTCTTATTTCAAGAGCACTAAGATATTTGCAGCAAAAACTAGATTTTGTGTTTGCAAACAGATCTTGTATGACTGAACATTTACACTTTTACCACCCTGAGCGGTTTTCGAGATGCTCCATCTTTATGACAGATTGAGCCTCTCAGACCCTGAGGGAAGTAAAACCTCCTTCGTGCTGCAGAGCATCAGCAACGGGTGGAGACAAACACGCTCACACAGCGAATCTCCCTAATGACTCGCCTCACGGCAGCAGTCAGTCGGAGCGGCACAGAGGGCGAAATCCTGTTACAGCTGGCTTTTCATGATGCCTTTAACCGTATTACCCACACCCCTCTCAAGTCTAGATCCAATTTCCCATCAAATGAGATGTCCCACACAGTGACGCTGTAACACGGCTGGCTGCCTCTAATGTTGTAAAAAGAAAACAAAGTATGTTTTTCTCCTCGGTGCATCTCCAGTGGCTGGGCTCTCTGGGTAGATTGGAGCAGGAACTCAGTGAGACAGACATGGGGCTCAAGGAAAGGCAGGAAGAAAGTGGATACCTCCCTTGACTCCTGTTTGTTTTGCTTTCAATATCATAACTAACTATGGGATAAAATGCCCCACTCAGTTAGTTGTACTAATTGATTCATATTATCTATGACAGCTAGTAATTAGCTGGATAAATTACCATCCTATTAAGTTGACGATTGTTTATCCTCATTGAGCAACACACAGTAAGGCGGGAATGTGCAAAGTGTGGATGATTTTATTTGGCCACAATTCAACACTGTAGTGAATTTATGATTAATCCATAATTTTTACAGACACATTAAATCTTAAGTATTTTTTTTTAAACTAACATTGTTTAAAGAAGAAAAAAAAACAGCGGACAATAAATCCCAAATAAGTTTTACAGTGTAACAGGGTTTTATTTTAATCATATCATAGATATAAAGTTTGTCCATATTTGTTTATTTATTTTTTTAACTTTATTTAGATTCGACAGCAAGTTGTTTCTCCAGACAATTTGTTGGTGTTTTAAATGTCCTTACGCTGCTCATGACGTGGTCACCATAGCAACTGGTAACCGTTAGCTCCGCCCCCTTTTGTTGCAGTTTGTAACCGTGGTAACCGTGTTACCAAAAAAAAACGCTTGATACCAATTTTGTCTGATTTATTAAAAGTGTGTGTGTGTGTGGGGGGGGGGGGGGGGCTGGTTGACCTTTTGACCTTTGATTAATATCTTCAAAGCCAAAGTAGCACAAACGCAGCACAAACATTTGACACCAATTTTGTCTGATTTGAAGAAGGTGCGGGGGCCAACTTCACTCAGGTCTGCAAATATTTTATTTCAGCATATATTTTTAACTGAGTTCATCTTATATAGTGTTTCATAAATAATTTTGTATACGTTTTTTAACTGTTATTACTATTGTTGTGCATTTTAGCCATGTTTAATTTTACAAATTTTAAAAAACGGACATGTCATAGAATCAGCCTAATAATAATAAGATGTAAAGATTAAATTAAAGGGATAATACTTACATTAAAAAAAAAAAGTTTGACACTAAGTATCTACAGGTTTTCTGTTTTGAGAAAAAACTACACTGCAAAAACTTAAATTGTTACCAAGTATTTTTGGTCTGGTTTCTAGTGCAAATATCTTATTCCACTTGATATAAGACAAAATTACTTTACAAATCATTTTCAGCAAAAATAGGAGCTAATTTTTTGAGTCAACATGTCCTTAATATTGATGAAAAGTTCTACTTGCATTGGCATATTTTTTAACTTATAACATGAGAAAATGTCTTATTTTAAGTGAAATAATCTGCCAATGGAGCAGGTGTTTTTTAAATCAACAATCAAGACTTAAAACAAACTCCAGTATCTTGATGAAAACTTATTTGCAGGTTTGTTTTGTCCTATTTTCTGTGTACTAAGATATTCGCACTAGAAACAACACCAAATATTTGGTAATATTTTGTGTTTTTGCACTCTAATTTTCCTCAAAATGGAAAACTTTAGGTAATTACTGTCAAACTGTTTTAAGGTAAGAAAGAACACAAAAATACTTGGTAAGGTTTTGTGCTTTTACCATGTAAAAATATGGATATTTGAAACGAGAAAGGACAAATACTAATCTATTGTTTAAATAATTAATCTTCTCCCACCCTCACCATAAATTAATGAAAAATAGGACAGATGCAGTTTTAGCTGCAGCCACATGTTTGTCTGCAAGATAAAGCATCTGCCTTGTTAAGTCATCTGCCACGCTGGGCATCCATCCAGGCAGCACATCCATCCACTTGCTATTCCCAGCTGTGGCCTCGTTCGCTCCCTGCCAGCTTCCGAGTCCTTGCATGACCTAAAAAGAGCTCATTTACCAGATTTCTTACTGGCCTTCTTGTACTTCCACTATCAACCACCTCTTCGTTTTATTCATTAAGATTTTCCTTTGCAATAGTGCATCTGAAACTTTAAGTTAAACCAGATTGATGGATGACTTTGCAGCTTTTCTACATCAAGGTTTGAAAGTACAGTTACGTCATTAAACATATAAACTCCTCGCAGCGTGACGTCGTCCCCGTCTCCCTGCTGGAGGGCAAAAAGCTGCTTGTTAACGATGACTAGCATTGCTTTTAGCTGTTAAGTTGTCAATATAACGCATTAAATCTTAAATGCACACCTGATATATAAAAGAAAAGGGACGCAATTCGTTGCTACACAATGACAACTTGAAAACAAGGTCAGTAAAAGGCTTTAAGAAAAAAAGTAGCCAGGGAGAAGGAAGTAGTTCAATTATGCTAGCTTGACTTTGACAATGCAACATGTAGATTTGCTTTAAATGTTTTGGTTCATTTAAAAAATAAAAAAAACACACTAACTCTGACAAATCCTCAGTAGAGCAGGTGTTTAAATTAGCTAATCAACCACCGCTGTGTTAGCTTAGCTAATAGCTGCGGTAGCTAATCTACCACAGCGATCATTTATTAATATTCTGAAAATAAACATCAAGCCTGAAAACATAAAACTGTAATGTTCTGTTCTTTGTGTGGGAAATGTTTGAGTGTTTTTTTTTGGCGTTGAATCCTGAAACATATAATAGTGTCGATGTCAGTTGCTATGACAACGACTCTGTGTGTTGTGGCCGACACAGACAGCGAAAAAAAATGATTTAGAGCTATTCTTTAGAGGTTTTTCTATGTTATTTTTCCCTTTGCCGTGGTGCACTGCGCTATCTCTAGGTTGCAATTAGTTATGGCAATGGTTCTAACAGCTAATGGGTGGCATTTAAAAGGACCATCTTTTTGCCCTCCAACATTGAGCTCATGATTGAAATTTCAATTAACACGCAGGGGGTCCTTATACTGGAGCTGAGTGATAACTTTGATCATGTTTTCATTCAGAGAACATAACTGACTGGAGCCGAGATGAAGCTGAGCTCTAATCAGCGACTCAAAGTAAAAAAAAAAATCAAGAGTCGAATTGACAGGATGTGTAACGATGTGCACACCGTTTTATGAGAAAAAATACTTAGACAGGCAAAAATTAATGTTTCAACTCAAACATGCAAATTACACTGCAAAAACAGAAAATCTTACAAGTATTTCTGGTTTAGTTTCAAGTGCAAATATCTTAGTGCACTTGGAATAAGACAGCTAACTTACAAGTAACTTTTCAGCAAAATATGAATTTCAGCAAAATTAAGTTTATAATTCCTTAATATTGATGAAAAAGTACTATTTAGATTGGCAGGTTATTTCTCTTATAATAAGACAGTTTTGCCATGTTATACATGAAATAATCTGCCATAATTGTTCCAAATTATTGTGCTTGGAACAATTATTTGGAATTATTGTTCCAAATAATAGTGGAACAACAGCTTTTTCATCATTTATAAGAAATTATTAACTATAAATAACCACCTGTAGCTTGCTGAAAAGTGACTTTTAACGTATATTTGTCCTATTTCAAGTGTAAAAGTCAAGACCAAAAATTCTTGGTGAGATTTTGTGTTTTTACAGTGTAAAAATAGAACTTAAGAATTAGAAACCACAAACAAACTCGAACACTACTGAAAAAGATATTTTGACAAATATCTCTATTTCTTTTGTATTTTTTTTTGTTTGTTTTTCTTGACTTGAATCCAATTAAGATTCTCTAACATCTAGTGATTTTAAGTCAATTCTGCATTGACGTAATGTATTTTAGACCGTTATTAAAGGTCTATAACTCCTGCACAGAAAAAATAACCAGCTATTAAAGCTTGATAGTGCATGGGTCCATGGGTGCAACAGTTAATACAACCATTCATCAAGTTTAGGGTCAATTATGTTTTTATCTCTCTTTCCTCTCTTGCGACATTACGCAAGTATTTCTTGCAGGTGATTTTAGTCTCTGTTGGATCCTGTTTTGGAGCATAAAAGGGAAAAGGGATGGTTGGACACAAAGTCCCTAATTAAGTCTGTTGATGAGAAGCTGGTTGCTTTTTGCACATAAAATTTTACTTTCCTGTCTTGACAGTTTTTACACTACCCTTAAGCAGTTTTTGATGATCCCCATAATAATCTGACATGCCTCATTCCATATAAAGTAGAGAAAACTTTGTGAAATAATATAGAAATACATGAGTATCCACCAAGCTGCTACATGCTTCAGCTGGGATGTGTTTTTGCCAATAATTATGGACTTTTTATGACTTCAGTGCAGAAGGGCGCTGCTGTAAAACTCCTTTTCTCCCCCTAACTAAGAGGCAGATCAGGCCAATTATGGCGATGCTTTACATGCTGTTTTCCTTTTCTTCAGAACATTACATCTGCAGCACTCTCTGCGGCTCATCAATACTTACCGTAGCTCAAGGCAACATATTTCTAAGACGTGCCCAAACCGAGCCAGGCAGGAATGTGTGATATTTCAAAGTCATGCATTCATTATTTCTTTATTCACGCTAAACCGAGTGAGCCAAGGATGAGTCATAGAGGAGTGCCAACATAAAAAGATAAGCTAATAGACGTAGGTGTGCATAAGACTGTTCACCTTTTCAACAATGATGGATTTTTTTCCATTGCAAAATCAAAACCTAAATGTTTCCTAACCAACTTCACTTTCTGTCAGAAGTTTACTTCCAGTCACCGCAAGGCAAGAATGAGTTTTTTTCTTGCACTGATCGCATTAGATATAATTGAAAAATAAAAGCTTGGCTCACAGATTTTGCTTTTTGTGGAAGTTTTGTAATCAAAACAGGGTCGAATCATTCCTACAGGTTGAAATATATAAGTAGCCTACACCCCATTAATATTTTATTGTGTGCCTTTCCCCCACCACTTACATATGTGTTGTTTTGATTTTCATGCCTATAAATGTTTTAAATCAAAACAGTCAAATTTAGATTGCAAGTGTGGGCAGCTGTGTTATTCTCCAATTGGAACTTGTGTCCAAGTTTCAACTGCTTAAATGTTGATTTTGGAAGTCAGGAGAAATAAGTAAAGTCTTAACATGGTGAAACCGCCGCCGTGCCGTTGCCCAGGCAACAAAATTGAGCCTTAAGTTCTATTGAATCAGAGGCTAACTTCAGCCTCCAGCAGTGTGCATCATTTTATCTTTTACTTACTACTGTATTTTCTGGACTATAAGTCGCACCAGCCATAAAATACATAATAAAGCAGAAAAAGACATATATATAAGTCGCACCGGAGTATAAGTCGCATTTTTGGGGGAAATTTATGTGATAAAATCCAACACCAAGAACAGACATGTCATCTTGAAAGGCAATAAAAATAGAATAGAGGCAACAACAGGCTGAATAATTGTACGGTATGCTAACGTTACATGACAAACAA
>CAEGAD010092165.1:0-19799 GCA_903067055.1 Poeciliopsis paucimaculata | reverse complement strand
TGAACCGAGACCATAGCCCTTTTGGAGCAATTCATCCAGGAGCAGCACAATCAACCCGGCAACAAACAGCTGCAAAGGAATACATTCAATCAGGGAAGTTGTGTAAAAATGTTTCTTATTTGCAGTCAATGCATATTATTAAATTATTCATTTAAGCAATAGACCCTTTGGCTCTGGGAGTTAGTCTATATGTTTAATTAAAACCTATGTAATCAGTGTCCTAATGCATCAAACTGTCTAGTTGCAGTTTGTCATGCCCACAAATTTCAGGAAATTTTATTGGTTTAAGACACATATTCACACATTCTAAAGACAATAAATTCAATGAATATTATGTAGAGTTAGACTAAAAGGGTTTAAATACTAAATACAAATGCACACCATGCTTTTAAAATTTTTATTTGTCCTAAATTGTAATACGATGAAGTGTTGGCTTATGCTGCGACATAGTGCAGATAAAAAAAAAAAAACTCAAGAGTCATGGATACTTTTCTAACACACTGCATGGTAATTTCTTCTCTAAAAATGCCTTTGTATAAACTTAAAGATTTTATAATTTACACATCATTCTTTCAAATGCTTTGATCAGTCAAAACACGTTTTGTCATTCTTACCTGAATGATGATGAGCAAACAGATCCCTGCACCCATTTCTGATGGATCTCCATACATGCCAGTCATCACATAAACAATGGCCTGGCCAATGGTGATGATCATCCCAAACACTGAAAACATCAAAACATTAGACTCAAAATACAAATTAAATGTTTAGATCACAGCCAGGTCTGTGTTTCATACATTTCTGAGCTATATTAAAGAGCGCTCTATCCTTTGGGGTGTCTCCAACTTCAATGATCTTAGCTCCAGCCAGCAGCTGCATTATCTGGCCTGAGGTGACAATAGGTGAGATGCCCAGCTCCATCAGAGTACCTAGATGAAGGTAGATTCGTTAGCTCATGTCAAAAGGACTTTAGTTTTGTTTAGCATGTTGGACCAATACCTCTATTTGAAGCCAGGATGACTCTCATCCAGTAGAATGGATCTGCAGAATCTGAGGACATTATGCCAAAAAGAGGAATCTGAAAGAACAGAGTTCATGAGAAATTAGTTAGTAGATAATGAATAAAGTAACTTTTTTTCTAAAACTATTCATGACATACATTGACGGTAGGAGATTAACGTCTGCCACCGAACAGAAGGCAGATGCCAATTTCATATTTTATAAGACATTGAGCTTTGTAGAAAAGATGAACGTTCATGACATGGATTGAATTAGTTAGTAGATAATTAAAAATATCCTTAGGTTTTTAAAAAAAACTGTTTGATTTCCATTCATTAATCCATCCATTTTCTGTACATCCTTGCCCCAAGGGGGTCGGGAGGTTTGCTGGTGCCTACCTCCAGCAAACATTTCGGGTGAGAGGCGGGGTCACCCTGGACAGGTCGCAGGGCAACACGGAGACAGACAGGACAAACAACCATGCACACACTCACACCTAGGGAGAATTTGGAAAGACCAATTAGCCTGAGAACCTGGAGAGAACCCACGCATGCACAGGGAGAATATGCAAACTCCGTGCAGAAAGACCCTGGGCCGGGAATCGAACCCAGGACCTTCTTGCTGCAAGGCAACAGTGATACCAACTGCGCCACTGTGCAGCCCTGGGTACATCATATTGCATACATTAAATACTAAATTTGGCATGGCAAAAAGAAACTTAATTGAAAATATTCTAATTTAATGACCATCATTGGAAAAATAAAAGGACAATCTAAAACAACAGCTTTTATAATAAACTTTATTTAGGGGAGATCTTATATTGTCTGCCAGATTTGCATTTATTGAGGAAAATATATTTAGGCAAAATAAGTTGTCAATTATCAATTTGAGTAATTACATACATCTGTAAGTATGTAAATACATACTTACTACATAATAATTAACTATTCAATAATTGACAAATTAATAACTGACAAACTTATTTTACCTGTTATCTTTAGAATCAAATATTTTGTAATAACAGTAAGACCAGGCATTTATGTAGTATTTATGTAGAAATGCTAACATTTTACATAAATACTGATGGCATTTTTTCTTACCTGGGAAACCTCAAGGAAAATGAAGAGAGTAATTGCCGTCCATAGAACCTTTTCTCTGAACTGGATCTGTTGGTCATGCACACATTGTCAGGAGTTACACAAAGAGGAAACAACATAAACCAAGATACATGTCATTTAATAACTTCGAAATTATAACAGTGTAAGCATAAAATAAATAGAAATAAATATGTACCTTTCTTTCAGGTCTCTGGATCTCGGGTACGAGCGCACATAATGGTTTTATTACCTCCAAGAATTTACCTGGAAGCAATAAAACATGAAAGTTTTGCCTGGGAATAATAGGTGGGGGTGAATAGAGAGGGTTAGAGTTATGAAGACAAAATACTGTAGATATTATAAATAATTTTATTATTCGACTCTCGCTGACTGCTTGTAGTAGTTCATTTTTGAGATAAAGATAAGAGTAGATTGATGCTGGAACAGAAATAATAATAATAATAATAAAAAAACAGTTTGCAAATGTAAGTAAAAGTGAACCCTAATTAAAAAACATGTTAATTAAGCAATGTTTCATTCTTCAATCTCATAACGAACAATTTAAATGTGACAAAGATTCATTTAAAAGTGCACTATAGCTCAGAAAAAATTTGCTGTCAGAAACTGAATTTGAATAAGTTCTTCTCGAATATCTGAATTAGCATAATCGTAAATCCATTGTTTAGGAAATGATTGTCTATGAAGTGAAACTGAATTTATTTGCTTTCAAACTGTATTTCGTCTTTGTGACAATTTGATTCTCAAAAATGTTCAGTTTCTGTTTTCACCGTTCAATTTCTTAAAATCAATGTTCTGGGTCGCACATTGAGCCTCAGGGTAATCAAGTGCAGATTGACCAAAATACGTTGTACTTCAGCAAACTGAACCTTGGGCTGCAGCGGGGCGGAGATGAAGCTCATTCTTCACGTCAAATGAGCTGCAGCCTGAAACTAGACGCTCCGGTTTTTAACAAATGCATTACATGTCCAGGAAGAAGAGTATTGTAAACAAAAGATAGCCTAAAAATAAATGTTATGATAAGCTGATAAACAATAACTTACCTTTTTCATGACAGTTTTTTAAATCTATATATATATATATAATAGATGTGTTTTACTGAGCCATTCCATTCCAAAGGCCGGATCTATTGAAATGTCCAACTGAAATTTAATGGTGAGAACAGAAAATGAAAGTATTTGAGAGCTGAAAGTTTAACTAGGATAAGATACAGTTTCAAAGCAAATTAATGCATTCAACCTTTAAAAAACTAGGATAAAACTCCTTAAATTAAAATATCTATATTGCAAGAGTATCCTGACAACAATATTTAGTTATAAAGAAAATACAGCGCATTATTAACACCAATAAATAAAACGCACTCCACTAAGGTGAATTTAGTGCCATATTTTGTTTCTGTTAAATGAATTCAGTTTGAAAATATTCATTTCAATTTCAATTTAAAGACAATCCTTTCCAGATTGGATTTTAAATTATGTAAATTCGGCATTTATTGATTGAATACAAATTTAATAGAAAACTGAGGAAAATACTGAAATTCAGTTTCTAGTGGCACAAAGTTCTGCCCATATTTAGTAGCTACTTACCGCCCATGATGTTTTAATAATGGTCGTTTTTCCAGCTCTGCTTGAATCTCAGAGACTGATGCTGCCTCGGTGCCACATGAGAGTTCTGACACTTAGAAAGAATCAAAAGCGGTAGCATGTCGTTCATGAACGACCTCTTCAAATGAACGAGTCATTTTAAGTGAACAAACTAAAGCTAATCTCATCATCAACAGATTTGATTAGAGAGAGATGATGAGCGCCAGCTAGTGGGACTTTTGAGTACTGACTCATAATGGTAAAGATTTATCCAAATCAAGTCGTGATGCGTTCACGCTCTGGAGTTCGCAGTGTTGCCAGATCATCACTAATTTAAATAATAATAATACAAAAAGCAGAATGACGAAGAAGAAAACAAGATGCACATCTCTGCTGTAAGATTATTCACGAAGTCGTGAATTGGCCTTGTTTGATTCATTTTAGCTAATTAAGTCTATTATTAGTCATTGTTTACTATAAACAGGGATTTATTTGTTGCCTAGAGTCGACACAGACAAGACAAAATAAACCAATACAAACAAAAAGTATGAAGGATGAGTTATGGAGTGCCAGTTTGTTTTATTTCCTCACAAACAGCCAATTTGGAAAGCAAATTATCTGAAACAGCCACCAGAGAGCAGAAGAGACCAGAAAACCATCCAGTTGTTGAAGCACAGGTCAATGAGCTTGTCAACACACAGTGACTCGGAGATAGGCAGAATAGCAGTTACAAATTTCTGTTTCAATTGAAGTTATTAATTAGCTTGCAGTTCAGTTGCTAACTGTTAAAACATTTTATATTGTGAACATGCATGTTGAAGCCATAAGCAGTAGAAAGTTGCATTAGCAGCTGAACAGCTGAGGAAGCATCAGAAATCATACAACTTGTCTTCTGACTAATTTAACAGAGTCTCATATGTTTCATTTTGTAAAGACGTCAGAAAACAAATCTAGCCTTAACTTGAATATAATCTGTTTGCACAAGTTTTAAATTCATAAAAAAAAAAAAATCAGTGGTTGATTCATAATGTTTATCCATTGGATTACAATGCCAGGTGTTCTCTCACTAATGAACAAGCACATCTCCCAAAGTTTTTGGTGTTTTATACTTTTTTGTTTCAATGTTTCTTTGTATCTCTTGTGCATTTTTGTGCACACTACATTCAGTCATTCATCCATTCATATACACATCACACTAATCACATGCAAATGGTGGATGGAGCTACTGAATTGTAGCCACATCTGCTCTTCAACAGTCTGACAGAGATGAGGCTGCCATGCTCCGGTGTCACTAGCTGCTCTGACCACCAACAGGAAAGGTGGATGAAGCGTCTTTCCTGCTCAAGTTCAAATCCCAGTCACAGTGAGGATTCGAACTTGAAATCTCCAGTTATGGGACAAACTCTTGCAACAATCGCCATTGTTAAGGCTGCTCTGAGAAAGACTGCACTATTTGTCCACTTTATATTCAAGCAGACACCATTCTTTTTAAGAGAATGTTTAGCTCTTGAAGGAATCCTTGCAAACACATAGAGTCCAGAGTGTTCACAAGGGAAAAGGTAAAAGAGGTTTAGACCTCTTTTAGGTCTCACAAAAAAAGAAACTCACAAAACAAAATATTAGCTTGTACAAAACAGCTTACCCACATTGATCATTTGTTTCAATCTTACTTGGAAGAGTTCAGTTAGCACTAACTCCATTATTTCAGTCTTAGATTGAAACTATAATTTTGGAGCTTTTAAATATTCTTTCCTTCTGTCTCTTTTGATTTACTTCAATCATGATTTTGTTGAAATTTACCTTCTTTGACCCGACTCAGGAGAGTTTCTATCATTTGTTAAATGTGGTAGATTAGAGCGATTAAAAACACCCTACAACCCCTGTTTCCACTAGGGACATCAAAAGCACACAATCTGAGACTGATTAATGTTGTTATATTTGATTTTTTTAGTCTGTAGAGGGAAACAAATTATCAGACTTGCTGTGGAACAAACAAACAAGTGGCGACATGGTGAAAGGAGTGAATTGGACTCTCCAGAGTTTCCAGTGTTTATGAGATAAGCTACGTTCTCTGTCATGTACTGTACCCATGTGGTTCTTGGAAGAGGGGGCTAGGATGGAATTGCATGCTAATATGTAGAAAAGAAAGTGGGTGGGAATGTAAAGTCACAAGCTCATCATGAGATCCGGGAATGTGAGCCACTCCCTTGTCCCATTGATCCAAACTGCTAGTCTAGAATAACCTTGGCAGAATGCTGTTCAGTCAAGACAAGCTGGTTTGGAGTCTCGCTGACCTTTAACTACCTTGCATTTTATTTTATTATAAATCTTCTTCAAGGAAATGTTGAGATAATGCTTGTGATAATACAAGTGAAGATTTATTCAGTCTTTACGGGTCAGAATGTACAGCTGATTCATTTGATTTATGGACGATTCCAAGAAACAGGATTTCTCAAATTTTCATGGCTCAGCATGCCAAAGGTCAGGGGTTCCTGTTCAAGGGTTTTAACTGGGGGATTTAATTGTCCCAGTAATCCATTACACTGGTCTCCACACAGAGGAACACTGCGTCCCTGGAATCAAGCTTGAAGTTACATAAAGATCTGAAGTCCAGAGGCCTCTTGGTCTTTTTCACACAACATAGTTTAACTTGGTTCAACATGAGGATAACATGAGCGGGGTCAAAGGTCAAGATGGACAAATACAACAAAAAATATAGATTGAAACAGCTGCATGATTAGAATTCAAGTTTAAAATTAAAAGTAGTATGTTAGCCTTTTCAATATAAAAATTGAAAGTTATTTAAAAAAAAATCTAAAACAAAAATGAATCATTCTGAATTTTAAATCAAGGAGTATGAAACACTTGTTTCACCTAGTTGTTGTAAAGTCAGACTCTGCAGCGATGTCCTGTTTTTCCTCAAAACAAATTCATCTTAATTTTCCAAACCAGAAATTACAAAGAGTGATACTTTAGAAGAGCAGCAAAGATAAACAGTTCTCTGTCTACTTATCTTTATATCTCGACTCTCTAAGGAGACAGGAAGTCATGGATTAATTTTGAGCAGTTCTTTTATATTATTAATTACTTAAAAGTTAGTCTGACCTTTTATGCTTATTTTTTACAGTAATAAGAATGTCTTTTCTTGCCACAGAATACATTTTTTCAAACTATCAGTTGGATGTTTCACATTTTGTTCAATCTGAGATTTGCACATTTCTACTACTACAACCACATACGTAACAACATTTTCTCTATTATCCAAGTGCCACAATAATAACAGACAAAAACTTCATAACTTTCTTCAAATTCAGAAGATTTTCATCCACTTATCACATCTACTTTACACTATTTGGGAAAGCCCAGGTAACAGCGTCTTTGCTTCTGTTAAGTTCCACTGCAATGGAAAGCAATAGAGTTGAAACTGTGTAAACTGAGGCCCTCTTAGAGCTAAATGTTAACCAAAACAATGGCAAAGTGCTGACATTTAGAAAGTGTTTTGCTTGCATTTGGCAAAATCCAAGGAACTAAGAATATCTTTAGAAAATGACATTGCTATTAATCAAATACTTGCTGAGACGGTTGATTCAAGGGGCAATGTAATCAAATCTAAAAGGTTTTTGGGGCAAAGCTAGCTTTAGACCAACTCCTCTAGTGTATAAAGTGTCCTGAAGTAATTGGTTCTGTAGAATATCTAATGTTGAAGAACATTAAAACATTGGATTAGCAGACAGGGAAGTTGCTTTTCTGTTTTCTTTTTTTTCTCTGTAATTCAATAGTTGTGATACAAACCAGCCTTTGTATGGTTTGTACATACAAAGTGGAGAAATTAACGGTAATTTTATTAAATTTAAGCCTGATGTATGCTTTAAAAATCAAAAATCCTGCTCACTGAGGGTCTTCAACACAAAACCTTTCAAAAAATCCCTTCTGTGATGCAAAAGAAGGCAATCATATTGGATTACAATATGTCACAAGGTGAGATGAATCTCTCCCTGACTCATCTTGCCGTCACCTCCACCTTACACATCTTTACTGTAATCCCCCTACGAGTGCTGCTGCTCTGTCAGGGAAAGAGTTTGGTGTCCCGACGGGTTCAAACATGCAAGTGGAATATTTCAAAGCGGATTAATTGCCACAGCTTTAACCAGCAGAGAACCAACACAATCCCTCCTGACCTGAAAGCCACAACATAAGACCACAACAGATGACCGCTCTTAACTGGACTGCAGTCATCAGCCTTAATCCAGATTATTCCAGACTACGAGCTGACTCATCATTCCCGTTGCTTCTAGTTTCTCTGTCTGGGCTATTTTAAGACCACAGAGTCATACTATTCTGTGTGCTAGCTGCAGGGAGAATTGAGTTTGTGTGCAGCATGCATACATGAACAGTTCTTTCCGTCCTGCGTCTCACATCTACTGCTACTCCAGCTTCATGTTGCAGCACATAAATAAGGTTTGAAGGTAGTCAGAACTGTCAGCCCCTCTCACATCATAAATCCTCTCAGCCCCTCAAACACTTTGCAGCATCTTACTTCTTGTTTGCCTATCTTTTTGGTCTTTGTTTAGATCTTTGGGTCTCAAACAGTAACAACTCAGGCTGCATTTAGAGATACTCAAAAGACATTTTTAAATGACAGTGAAACAAGAACAAGAGTTGATATTTACATCTGATGTTTTTCTTTTACAACTCAATACCAGACGTGGACATTTAATGTTAGTGGAGTACTAATAACATTAAAAGTAAAAAAAAAAAAAAAAAGAAGAAGAAAGAAAAAACTCAGCTTGGATATGTAATGGGCTTTGCTTGTTATTTTCTGATATTCTGCTGTATCTGGCTGAAAAAATAAATTCTGCTCCTCTGTTGCTGCTTTTATTGAGATAATCCTCTTCATGATCGAACTAAGAATGCCAAATAAACAGAAACAACCATGAACAACAGTAAAATACAACTCATAAAATGTTTTGGTTTTTTTTCTTCTTAGCTTGAAGACATCTTTAGTGTTTTAGTGTTGTTCATGTGTCAACATGAAAATGTAAAACACCTCTTCCCTACTATGGTGGTCCAGAATATTCAGCTGCTAATTTAGGAATGGACTTCAAATTGCTGCTGGTGTTCTGTGGATTTCTCCCTGCATACATTCAGAGGCATGCAAGGTTAAAGCACTATCTCTTTCCCCCCCCTATTTTACATACAACACTCCCTATTCCATGGTGTAGAAGTCAACACATTGTTTCTCCTTTTCTCAATAGAAACAACACAATCACAAACAGATAAAACTTTACCATGATTACCATCCAAAGGATAAAGATAAGTGGAATATTTTTGGCTTTTTCTTCCAAATACTGTTCCTTTTATTTCATTTTTGTAGACTCTTGCAGAAGCTGCCCTGAAGGTTTAGTGTGGATTCATAACACTTCCACGCTTCTCATGTGGATTTAGAGTTTAAACAGCTGCTGATGCCCCAACACAACCCCTGTGGGAGGTGGGGGGAAAGGAAACAAACAGTGTGTGACACCACCGAGGAATTACACAACACTATTTTCTATTTACTCATGGGAAGAAAAGATATCTTTGAGATCTTACAGTACTTTATCTCAGAAATCCAGGAGCTGACCTTAACATTAAGAAATTGAAGGACACTTTCTTATAAAACAGAAGGTAGTGAGTTCAAGAAAGAAGTATACTCATATGTATAATATCCTAAATAACTCAGTTAGGGCCCACTCTGAGGGTAAAGTGACACACTTCAGCAGATGTTCATTAACTATTCAGGGTCGAAGTTTAAAGGCCGGTAAGTGCCACCAGGGACCTAGAGTTAGAAATGTGTAATATAAAACTGGCTGATATGAAAATGAGCCAACAGACATTGGTACAAGGTGTTCAGGTTATTATCTTCAACGTCCAATTAGCCCATCTCAGTGGCTGACTTATCGCAGGGATCTTTTCACCAGGTTCCAAGGAGACTTGCATAACACACTGCTGATGTCAGGGTTTGAACTTAAGCCACACTGTTTTTCCTTTTGTCACCTGTTAAACCTGCTCTTGTTCACACAGACCATGAAAATGTGTACATTTCTGTGTTCAAAACGTTTGTTTGAACTTTGAACAAACCGGTTTCAAACCACAGTTCCTGAACTGGACAATTGTGACTGACGTACATTAAGATTTAACTTCTTTAGAGTGATAAAAGGTCAAGTGATAAGATGAGTCTGGATTTACCCTCTCAGAGGAGTAAGAAGAGGGGCAGATGGAGAGATGTGACTAATGTCTGCTTTAGCAGCCTTTGGGGGAAGCACTATGATCTGTAGTTGCTGTAACTGGCTGGGTCCAGGCCCAGCAACATTATGAGGTCATTAAAGTACTGAAGGACCAGGTTATTCCATCAGTGGATGTTTTCTTCCCTGACCACACAGGAATATTTCAAGATGACAAGACCAAGCTTCACGGGCTCTGACCAAAGAGAATCTTTGTGATGTTCTGGAGAAACCTTTGCCCACCTTGGAAAAAAACTCAAATTCAACACAGGATGGAAATGAATCTCGAGACATTGCAGAAGCTTACTGGAGCAATACCACAGAAAATGTGTGCTTTAATGAAAGTCAAAGGTGGACCGATGCAACACTGTGACCTTTTTATTTTGTTGGTCAGGTGCTGCATTTGTATCAACCTCAGCTTCCCTGACCAATTGCAGCTGGAACAGTTTTCTGATCACCAACCACAACAAACAGGAACAGGAAGGTGTAGAAAAACCAGACATTCTCTTGTCTGAGAATGTCATGTAAACCAGTGTTTATTATATGAACCTTTGATCACAAAGATTATTTAATGATGCTTTTGTGCTCCTTTTTGGATTATTTTAAGCTCCGACTCTAGATAAGCCATTTATTCTCAGTGCTTTCTTTCACAAAAGATGTCTCAAGTAATGCTTGGATTAGGATTCCTTGTAAAGTCAGTAAAGCACAGAGAGCTGGAGTGACAGGCAACCTGACAATACATTTTCATAACCCCTGAACTGTGAAATGCAAAGCACCACATTGTTATATCAGACCCCACAGTGTGCAGGTTTCCATGCAAACACACAGAAACAAGTTGCGTGCTCCTCCCATTGTAGGGAAATATGTACGTCTGCATGCAGGTGTTGTCAGACCAGGATCAATCACACAGTTTTAGGACTGATCAGGACTGATGTCTGTTTTTGTGTCAGGTTAACTTTATTTACTTGCAAAACGGTTTAGATTCCTTAAAACATTTCCCAATCTGTCAAATGTAAGTAGGAATTTTCATGTATTTCATGGAAATTTTTGTCTGGCACACCAAGCAAAATAGTGCATAATTGTGAAATTGAAAGAAATAAAATGGTTTGCATTTGTACTCACTCCTCTTCTGATTTTGCCTTATGTCTTCCATCAGATTTTCCTCTCGGGATGCCCTTTGTGTGTCTCCATTTATATTTTAATTAACTCTGATCACAACGTGACGCCTCTGCCGCCCTGTTTCACTGTGGAAATTATGTGTTCAGGGTGAAATGCAGTGCTAGTTTTCTGCCACAAATATGCTTTTGAATGTAGACCAAAAAGGTTGGTTTTGGTCTAAATCCAACAATTAGTTGTAAAAGCAAAAGATTCTCCCACCCAGACTGTAGATTTCTGCAGCTCCTCCGGACTCTGTGCTGGCCTACTGTACAAAGTCCCGAACAAATACACTGAAGTTTTAAATTACAATGTATGAAAAAGCTCAAGAGCTGTGAATACTTTTACAGGGCACTGGCTGTGATGTTTTCTGACATTTGATTACATGAAGGACATTGAGAAAGACTTTATAGTTTAGCCGCAAAAAATATATCAGACAGTTAAATTGCACTTGTCT
The DNA here is from genome assembly GCA_903067055.1 of Poeciliopsis paucimaculata. Classification (NCBI taxonomy): domain Eukaryota; kingdom Metazoa; phylum Chordata; class Actinopteri; order Cyprinodontiformes; family Poeciliidae; genus Poeciliopsis; species Poeciliopsis paucimaculata. The sequence goes on along the minus strand of CAEGAD010092165.1, from coordinate 8,230 downwards.
CAATAGCAGCGCATCACTTTTACTGGAACACAATACAGACATGCAAATAAAAGTCCCTTGTTCCTGAAAAAAAGGCAAAATAAATAAATAAAGAATACAAATCAAACAGAAAATATACTTTCAGTATCTTTGTTAGGTGTTACCTGTGTATGGTTGAGTGTCTGCAGCTCAGGAGCAAAACAAATAAATCTAAATCTGTTCCCCATCAGGCAGCAGATGAGCAGAGATTGTGCTGCTATTTTTAGATTTGATGAGAGGAAATTAATCCCCTCGTGCCACACAACTCTGGCCTCACACTGTCGTATTTCATCAGGATGATTTTAGTGTGCTGCAATACGGATGACAGGAAGAGCGGAGGCAAAGTCAGCTGTTGAGAAAATTGTAAACAATTTAATCATTAAAAGCATGAAAACAGCAAAACTGTTCACAACTGTGGTTTTGAATGTGAACACATTTCTTGTACATGAATCACAGCATGTACAAGTTTGACTTCTTGCCAGAGGAAATTATGCACAAATAACCTTAATAAAATCTGTAGATTCTTTTAAGACTTAAAAAGGAGTAAGCCTCATTAAACTATTCCACATACTACAAATATTTGGAGTAAAAGTCAGCACTGGTCACGCAGCTGGATTGGTCACAAATTATGACGTTTCTTCTCCTTTTTCACTCCACCCACTCTTGATGTGTAAAACAGGTGAGCCTACACCTACTAATAAGTGTCGGAAAATTCTGAACATAGTTTCCATGATGCTCTGTCAACCCATTCTGTTTACCTCAGGGTTAACTTTGTAATGCTGGAAAACCTCAGGGTTTTCCAGCATTACAAAGCTGATTATGCTGCCCACGAATGGTACAAACAGCAACATTCGCCGCATGTTGCTCACCTGATGAAGTTCATCAGATGAACTATGCAGAGTGAAAAACAGGTTCTTGCTTTCACTCTGCAGCTGATCCACTCCTGCTGAATGGCTTCCTGTGTTTCACTGTGAAACCATGAAGGTAGTTTGTTTTGAGTGCTTGAAGTCTGTAATCTGAGCTTTCTGCCAATGTAAAGCAGATCAGTCACCGTCGTCACAGCTGTGGGGAGCTTGGCCAAGAGCATCAACTAAACTGCTTATTAATGAACTCTGGAACCAGAATGACGCATGCTGGGGAAGCTAGGTATTCACCGACTCTTCAGCAAATTACTGAAACTAAGCTCAAGGACTATTGCCTTGGAACTGTTCTAGAATGTTGGATTCTGAATCCAACATTCAGACATGAATGTTTCTTAGAGAGCTGTAAGAAGAAAGAACCTGCAGCAAACCAGTGGAGAACAAGGGAACTCCAAACTCCAAAGAGAATGGGTCCAATCAGTGCAAAGAAATAGTTGCAACTCCGCCACCAAAAACAAGTCAAAGAAGAATTGGAATCAAACTATTTTGGATGTTTGTCTGAATCCCCCCACCTCACATTACTTACTATTGTTGCAATAAATGGCCCTCATGGCAACATATTCTGATAAATAGGTTCATTTTTAATCTTTGTTTGGATCACATCATCCACTCTTAAATGTAAAAACCTCAGATTATCCACAATACAATATTTTACAATATTGGGAAGAAGCTGCTGGAGATTTTCAAAAGTTGAGGGTTTTAACATCATCCAAATGCATCGGAGAGTTTGCATGATAACAGAAAAGGTTTAACTTAATAAAAGTGCAGCTTAAAGCCTAGACTATCATTCACTTCCTGTACCTACGTCTTCCTTGAAGAGTTGCTGGTGCCCATTTCTAGTGGTGAGGAGGTGAAAGGCAGAGTAAACCCTGGACAAGTCACCAGCCCAAACACATTGTAATAAACAATAAACAACCACACACAGAACAATTAAGAGTAGCCATTAACTCTTACCTGCATGGCTTTGGACTGTTTCAGGAAGCTGGTGTAAATTGAGAGAACCCATGAATGAAATGATAGAACATGGAGGACCTGCTTGATTCAAGGCAACAGTGCTAAAAACTAAATAGCAATAAAACTTTTTACAGAATGTGAAATTTAATCAAGATAATTCTGCAATAGTCATGCCCAAGTATGTTATCTTTGCATGATAACATACTTGATCATGCTACAAGTGTGCATGATCACCTGCACACTGGTACGTGAGGCTGGAGGGATGAAAAACTGGCAAGAAGAACTTGATGTTTGTAGGATGTGTTGTCAGTGCTTTGATTTGCCTTCATCTGCACAGGAGCAATAACTAGACATACAAGCCCATATGTAGACACTCCACAGAGATAATACCTTCAAACAGATTAAAACTTTGCTTCTCGTAGAGTCCTCACAATCAACCACTATAAGATTCCCACAAGAAAAAGATCAAGGTTTCAATGTATTTACACAAAGATCTAAAACATACATGTAAAAATGATCTGATTACTTTTCAAAAAAGAAGCAACAATTATCTTACAGCAGCTAAAAAGTAAGACTATTAGTTATTACAATAATATTGTATTAATATTATTAACAATTAACAATAACTGCACCTGCTAAGCTATTGAACAGAATAGCATTACCTTTTGCTGTTCTGGTCCATCTAAAGCTGGAATCAGCTAGTTACATGTATAACAACCTGATATCAGCTGATTAATTAGTCGGCATATCTGCTCTGATGGAACCCAATGATTTGCAGCTTGATGGATGGGGCTCCTAAAGTTTCAGCTCCGTGACACTTTGTGCTTTCAGTGCAAATTTGTGGGAGCCGTCTCTCAGTGTGCAGCAACAGGTGACAGGAGGATGGAAGCTGTGTTAGCTGCTGTCTGCAGCTGAGGGCGTTTCGTTCCTCTACAACAGGAACTGACTTATTTTTGTCAGTGGCTGTTTGTTTGGCTTTAGAATATGTTTTTTCCTTCTTCTGACTGTTTTAGTATTGAATTGTACTGTAAAGTCCTTACCGGCAAACGTCTGAATGGGGTGTCTTTTTTTTTTTTTTTTAAACAACCTTTTAATTTTATTAAGCATAATATTGTGTGTGACCTTAGAGAGTTGGTCACACACAATGACCAACTCTTCAAATACAAGGAAAGTTTCAAGGAGGATTCCTTTTATCTGCATTAAAGGAATGCAAATAACATTTGCATTCCTTTAAAGGCGGCTTTAGTTTAAGGCTTATCTGACTGTATCTGCTCCATACAGTCAGATAAACCTTCTATCATACCAGCATTTTGTCTGGCATCTCGATAAGAGGGGGGAAAAAAACACACACACCTGAACCACTCCTTGTTGCACCACATGCCACAGCATAAAAACAAGTACAGGTATTTCCACAACTCTTCTTACCTTCCTCTTTCCGTTTTGTTTTGGTTTAATTTCCATTAGTTTCCTGACCTCACATCATCAAGAGTCGAGTCCCCCTGCCCATCCCATTTTCTTTTCACTCATTCCTTTTGATATTTGCTGTGGTCTGGACAAAGAAAACAGACTTTAAACTCCAGGAACTCCAGGAGCCAAATATTTTGTGGCTCTTAAACCAGAATATTTTCAGGCCTCCAGAAAATGGTTTGCATATCTGTATGTCTGTGTTTTGGGAGGCAAAACACACAAGGCATACATGCCTTTGCAAAGAAAGAGCGTAAACAGAACAGCTGTTAGTGTAACCATACTTGATAGTAACAATTTCAGAAACAGTTTACCGAACAGAATAGCATTTTATGATGCGAGATAAAGCTCACATCATCCCCTCGATATGTCAAGGCATGCGTCAAATATTAACAAGTGACTATTGGCCTGCAACACGAAGCAGCAACTGCGGAGGAGTTTAGAAAATTAATAGTTTATTTTATACTGATTCTTTTGTGCAAAGTCTGTCCAAATTAGATCAGTTTAAAATCTGAGCTACCCATTAAAACACATATCTATACTGAGATAATGAGGCTGCTAGGAGTAAGCTCAGTGAAGATCTTCACAATAAAATATATTGTAAGTTATTGGTTATTACTTAGTATTGGTGACTCTGAAAACCTAAAATTCAGTCCACAAGAAGATTAATATAAAATGTATTTGCAGGAGAAACCAGCTGCTGGGTGTGCTGAAAAATTTTGTGATACAAGCATCGTCTCTGCAGCTCGTCCAGAAGGAGTTAAGGATTCAATCTGATGGGTTTCACTGGATAGGAAACTTTAACCAAATTGAAAAATAAACTTAGCTTCACTGAATTGTTTGATAACTAGGATCAAGTAGGATGTATGCATGATTGTTTTGAATTGACCTTTTTGTAAAATGCCTTGAAATGATGTGTTGAAAATAGTTTCTATATAAATAAACTGAATTAATACAGTATGTATAATTGAGTTTCATGTATTACTGAAATAAATAAAATTTTCAGTGTTATTCTAATTCACTCGGATGCACCTATACAGTATAATGTACATCTTCCCTGAAGTAGTACATTATACTTCAGGGAAGAAGTAGATTTAAAGTCCATGAAGTTGATATTATTATGGTATACAGCATTATGCAACCTAACTGCTGTGCAACAGCGTCTCAGCCTTCAAAGTTCATGGTATTTATTTTCCTTCTTTATCACCTGAACATTAACCTTGGAGCCTTTTCACTGACCACTTGTTTTCAAACCGTCTTTAGCAAAGCAAAACTGAAGGACAGAATCATTAAATTGCATTATTTATGTCAATCTGGAGGTTAATTTCAACCACAGGGCTTTACTTTAAGAGGTTCAATTAGTGAATTGCTACTCTGTTGAGAAAACTGGAGAAATGCAATGAACATATAGACTAGCAAAGGGAATGGAAAGTTTGCTTCAATAGCACTCAGCTGTTCTTTCCAGAGTGCAAACATTTTATAATTTAAGCAAAAAGCCTCACAGCACTGCTTCCCCTTTTTACTGAATGCCACCTGCTCACATTTCACTTTCATTTCTCCTTTTTGACATTTCTGGACTGTTCACTCTGTATCTAAATAAGCACGACACAGTAAATGGATTTTACCACAATGAATGCCTTTATTTACCAAGACACTTAACACAAGTATGCAAAAAAAAAAAAAACAACAAAACAATAAATCAGACGCTCAGGAGGACAGAACATTTAAAGTGGTAGTAAGGAATGTGCTTGTTTCCATTTTCTTTTAAAGAATCATTTCAAATAAATATTCTATAGTCTCTGAAGCTAGTGTTCTTATTAATATATCCTCTTTAAGTCAGATTTGCAGGAATGAGGAAGAAGATGAATGACAAAAAAGAAACTCCAATAAAATCCCCTTTTCAAAACATATTTATATAGGTGGGAAGTGCAGGAAAAAATGTAAAAGGCAAATCCCTTCTTCTAAACCTAAATAATATCCCACCAAAAGAAAAAAAAAAAAAAGTCTAAATCCAAGTGCGTGGTAGACAACAATCTCTCTTACAAGACGTCAATGGAAACACAAAAATGTCCTTATTAGATGTTTAATTTGTCCGTTGCTACAAGGCTGCTGACCGAGCCAGCTAAGATCAGCTTGTTCAGGTAACTAGTTAACTCCTCCACTAAGTTGTGCTCTGCTGTTGGGGGCAGTTCATTAAGAAAAAGGATGTAATATCACAATAAGGTAAGCACCACAGCAGCATCCTACCTAAGTATAGCTTCAAATGTCTCTGCCTCTTTCTTTCTCTCTCAGAGAGAACTTAAAGATACCAATTTGTACCAGAGGAGATGAAGGAGGGAGGCCTTACAACGTCAAAGGAGAGAACCTGTAGAAAAATTGTCCGTCTCATGCAACAATGCTCCTACCATGTATCACAAAGAAAAAGTCTCAGTCTCATAAAAGAGAAAAGTGCAAGGGAGGGCAGTAGCAGCCCTTTCCTTCAGCAGGTGAGCAAGAGCGCAGGATCAACCTCGCAAACTCTTCCTCTAACTGAGAGGCATCTGGGGTTTCCACCAAGTGGATCCCTGTTCAGGCATGAAGCACCTCAGGGGGTGAAGCAGCAGGGTTTGTAGCTCCAAAGAACTTTTCTCCCATGCTTAAAATTTAAACCAGGTCAGCTCTGATGTGCCTTCAGTCAGTGCTGTGCTCCTCCAGCTGAGAGATGATGGTGATCAGATTCTGGAGGCCAAAGATGAAGCCGCTGTCTTGGCCTTCGTGGACCACACTGTCCTCTCCGTAGTGCCGACATGTGGTGTGAGCAAAGTCAATCATGCGCACGTCCACTTCGGGGTTGCTGGCCTCTCCTGCTCCATGCGAGGAGCGACTGCTGCCGCCGCCAGACAAACCACCGGCTGCACTGGTGGAGGAAGAGCGAGGGAATCCAAACGCTCCTTCCTCTTCGCCTTCTTCCTCTTCTTCATCAGATGGCTCATCCTCATCGCCTTCCTCCCCTCCTCGATGCCTGGGCCTGGTAGGAGTCCTGGGAGGGTCGCCGTCATAGATGATGAGCAGCGAGCTGGAGTAGAAGCGGTAGGACTCGCAGGCCTCCAGGGCGGCCTGCATCTCCCGAAGCCGGCGCAGAACCGGGGACAACAGCTCGTGACGAAGGCGGCGGCCATTGTGGAAGAACTGGTAGAGAGCCTCCTTGAAACCAGCAAGGGTCAGCTTTCGCCCATGGTACTTGTTCATGAACATCAGCTGGCCAGAGTCTGACTGGTACACCTGCAGAGACATGCAGAAATCCACTCTGTTAGGGTTCTTATTCACTTTTCATTTCAACATGTCATACCAGCAACAAAAAGGACTAAACTCCTTCGATGTTTTCCTGACAGGTTAATGGTCTATAAATCTCAGATTTCACCTTTTCCTTCATCTGACAAACATTTGTCCATGTGAGTCAGAGTTAGAAGACCAATTCCAAAAATACATTTCAATTCAGAAGTCTTGTATTAAGATTTCCCTGACAGAGCAGGGTAAGCTGACAGAGCTAAAGAAAATGGCTGCTCAGAATGCTGCATCTTAACACAGTAATGTAAAATTTAGTGGAAGGAAAATCTGTAGTTGAAATAGTGCACAAGCAACAGGGAAATTTTGGAATAAAGCAACAAAATCTTGTTTAAAAAGTTCAGTATTGCTCTGACCAAAACACAGAATCTAAAGCACATCATCACAAAGAACTAAGTGCACATATTGTAAATGCAAAATATGGAAACACTTTAACAAACTTTTTGATTATGCTCTAATTTACTGAGCTGAACTTGCCTTCCCTATACTCTTATTTCCTTTTGTCCATTTTAATCCAGACATGCATAATAGTGAAATCAAATTCCAGACTTTTCCAACCTAATTAAGCTGATCTCTTTACCTGCATCCCACAGAGCCGCACTCCAATAGATGCTGATGTGCTCTGTTGACACTTCCGGATCTGATTGGCTTTCTTCTCCTCTGAAGCATCGTCTCCATGTTGGCGGGTCCCCATCTTTAGATCTAACACACACGGGACTCTGTAGCGCCATGTCAGGTTTTCCAACAGAATAAATTCTGAGAGACGGGGAGTCAAGGATCATACCAACAAAAGAGACATGTGCACTACTGCTGAGCGATGCATCTCCATGCGAGTCACTGAATGCAGTGATATTCATAATAAAGGATACTGTATTGGTTGCGATGCTTTGCGTTTTCCTTCATCCTCTGTAATTGCTGTTGGTGACACTTCAGACTCCATGGGTTGTGTTTGATCTGTGACACCACGTTGCCTTTCTCCAAGCTGAAGTACAGAACCTCAGCCTGCTGCTGCTGAACCTCATCACGATTATAACTACAAAGGGAGAAAAAACACAGAAAAGTTTTAGGTTCTGAGCTGCACACAGGATATAAAGAAACCAGTATAATTTTAGCAAGCATCTTCTTCACCTCATGATTTTGTCCTCTTTTCTGCTGTTTCGAGCTCTGTCTTTGCTGTAGTTTTCCTTTTCCTGCAGCAACGGGGACTGCTTCTTGTTGCTCCACCTCAGCATCTTGCTCTTGGGTTCTTGACAGTCTGCCGAAGGGTCTTTGTTTTCCAAATCCACAGATTCGCTATGGAGAGGGTAGGCGATGAGGCACAGGTTTCCCTCCTCGTCTTCTTCGAAACTAACCGACACAACACCTGCAAGATGAGGAGGAACAAAGGAAGAGATGTTTACTAATGACCAATATGTCATCAATCAATCAATCAAATTTTATTTGTATAGCACATTTCAGCAGCAAGGCATTTCAAAGTGCTTTACATCATACAAACATAAAAACACAAAGTCATGTAACATAGAATAAACAACCAAAACATTAATTTAGAC
>CAEGAD010092164.1:0-10855 GCA_903067055.1 Poeciliopsis paucimaculata | reverse complement strand
CAAAGGTTCTCAATAGGGTCAGAGGTCAGAGGAGGATGGTGACACACCATGAGTTTCTCCCCTTTATGCCCACAGCATTAAGTAGATTTCCTTTTATTGATCTCACCAGACAAACTGATCAACCAGTTCTCTGAAACTAATCACAAAACCATCTATACCTTTAATAGCACAACAAAAAATCTAATCTTTATGACACTTAAATCCAATTTGCATAATAATTTGGGACACGATGTAGATAGATTATAACCATAGAGCTAAAGCTAAAGCTAATGATTGGATTTAATTTTCTCTTAAAGAAAAACGGTGATCATTGTTAGAGATGTTTAAAGGTTATTCCTCAGGTTTCTCTCGTTATGCTTTACTCACGCTGGCTGACGATGAACTGCTCCATGCTGTCCTTGGTGAGGCTGGAGCTCTTCAGTCTCTCCATGGCGTCCCTTAGAGCCTGGTCCCGTTCGGAGAGCTTCATCCGGAGACAGACGACCTCGTCCCTCAGCGACTCGTCCTAGACAACGCAGCACCTCAGTTTGGATCTGCTTCATGTCACCTGCTTTAAATATGCAGATGAGGTTTTTACCTGTCTGGCTTCCTCAGAGTCGCTCAGATCTGCCGTCCAGGTCGCCTGCAGCAGAGACTCCGCCTCCTGCAGGATCCGCTTCAGCGTTTTAGAGTCCGACAGCAGATTACTGATGCATCCACGGTCCAAAGGCTGAAACAGAAAGCAGCCTGGAGCTCAGCCGAGGTGGCTAGGAAACGGGCGGAACGCTGCCGGGGTTGCTAGGTAACCAGCAGAACCCGGAGTTTGTTTTAGTTTATTATTTATAGATTTATTGCTTGTTGTAACGGGTCTGGATTAACTTGATGCCTAAAAACAGTCGAGTTTTTTAAAAGCACTAAAAACTCAAATGACAGAATAAAAACATGAAAACTAAATTTTGCATCACAGCTCTCCCTTAACACCTGTGTGACCTCTGACCTGCTGAAGCCTCTGTGGGGTGTTCAGGGAACAGAGGGCAGCCTCCATCTGAGCAGCCAGGGCTGCCCCATCCAGGAGCTGCTGCTGCAGGGCCTGCAGGTCTCCAAGATGGCCGACGGCATGGCGGCCTGCCTCGGGAGCGCCGCCCTGCTGGGCGCAGGCAGCTGCAGAAAAACCAGGGAGAAATGAGGAGCTGCAGGCCTGAAATATGTTACAGTCTGAACACCAGCCTGACCTGGATCAGCCGTCTGGCCGGGAGGAAACCGAGACGGAGCAGCGATGGGGCCGCTGTCTCTGATTGGGCCGCTGTCTCTGATTGGGCCGCTGTCTCTGATTGGGCCGCTGTCTCTGATTGGGCCGCTGTCTCTGATTGGGCCGCTGTCTGGGATTGGGCCTCTGTCTCTGACAGGCGGAGAAACATCTTCACCTGCAGAATAAAAACACTTCCTGTTGGAAAACGTTGACAGGTTTGGAGTTTACCCAATCAGGCGTGGAGACGAACTGACCGCTGAAGAGTCGCCTCCTGGCTGCAGGCTGGCTGCTCAGCTGGATGTGAAGCACTCTGGAGTCAAAGGTCACTGGCAGAGGGCCATTAGCCGCCTCATCTGTTCAGCAACACAAAGTGTAGGAAGCCGATGTAAATCAGATCATTTCCGATTCATTCAGTCTGTTTACTTTAGCTTATATGCTATTAGCTTAAAATGCTATTAGCTTAAAATGCTAGTGAAGCTCCAATGCAGCGTTTGATTCCAGATCAGTGATTATTCACACATTCTAGTTATAAATCAAAGATGACTCAAAATATCTAGAAAAATGAAATTCACTCATCTTTCTCCTACTGCTCTCCAGTTATTCATTTGCTGCAGTTATTTCTGATAAGAACTACTAAAACCAAAATCGAGGATTAGACGGGATGTTAAAGGTGTTAATTCTGATTAACATTAGATCGATTTTAACATTTAACTTAAGTTTTACTCATTTTTCAATAATTCTAATAGATGCATTTTTTTCAGTTAAAAAGGCCTGGAATCTTAGTATTCACATGTTTCTGGTACGCTGCTGAATTTGACGGGAAAGCTACCTGCGCTAACAGCAATGGAGGACGAAGATGCTTTTCTGCTGCTGCTGGGTTTTAGTTTCTAAACGATCTGATTGGACGCTGGAAATGTCTACTGATGTGTTCAAGTTGTGCTAAAAGACGTTAGCCTATCAGTGAAGCTATGCTAGCCTAAAATAGCATCTCAATGCTAACACGTAGCAGCTAACGCTAACATCAGAGTACACAGTTACATTTTTAAAGGATTTGTTAAAAGAAAAAACAAACATAGTTTTTGAATTAAAATGTTTGCTGACCTTGTTGATAGTTTCTGGTTAAGATGTGATTAATTAATGTGTGTGTGTGTTTTGTGATTCCTACCTGAGTGTGAGTCTCTGCAGTTTTCCCAGACGTGGCGCTTTGCGTCCTGCAGCGCCTCCTGCAGCGTCTGGATCAAACTGCGGCTCTGGTCCAGCTGCAGCCGCAGGACGCTCGCCTCATGCTGCAGCCTGGAGACAAACTAACGTCATGCTGCTGGTTTTCCATTCACAACTGCAGCGCCCCCTGGGGGACATGTGGAGATCTGTTCTTTTGCGTTCTCTCACAATAAATGAGCAGAAACTTTCTGGTTTATTTCAGCTACAGTCGTAGTGATGAACGTTGGATTCCTCTAAAGATCCTGAGTGAAAACATGTTTCTATGTTTTTAACTTGGTGCAGAAACTGGTTGAAAATCTATTGATTACCTTAGTAGTTTATGTTTGAGATGAGACTGTAAGAGGCTTTTCATTAACTATTCAGACACCAACATAAAAAATACAATAAAAACAGATTTTATTATTCCATGAAAACAACTCAAAAATATTCCAATAGTTTGTCTCTTTCTTTCCTTCTCATGGAAAGTTTCTGTTTGTCTCGGAATGGAAATAGATGGAAACGGCGTTTTTGCTCTTTGAACACAAGACTCTTAAAGAAAAGCATGTAAAACATAAACTATCTCACTAATGAGATATGAAGACACATTGACAAACGGCACAGAAATCTTACTGTAGCGGAAACACTTTCAGTAAAATTAAACTTATAGTGAAGGAACGGAAAATAAAATCCCGTAAAAAGGAATAAAACTTGGACCTGTTGATGGTTTCCTGGTTTCTCTGTCTGTCTTGTCTCAGCTGCGCCACCTCCTGGCAGCGAACTGCATCCTCCGCCTGCAGCCTCTGGCTTAGCTCCGCCCACCTCTGTGTCTCTAGCTCCGCTTCCTTCAGCCTGGAATGCTCCTGGAGGACCGCCTCCCTCAGATGCTCCGTCTCTCTGCTGCCCTCTGCAGGCAAAACGTTGAATTCATTCTGTTTTCCATTGTTTTCTTGATGATGTCGGAGATGCGGATCACCTCGGCTGGCGCGCTGCAGCTGCGCCTGCAGCTGCGCCTGCAGAGCGGCGTTCTCCTCCTGCAGGAGGCGCAGCTGGCCGGCAGAGTCCAGGCCCTGGATGTAGATGTTGGTCGGAGCTCCTGGAAAATCAGTGGGAATTCAGTTCAACATGCAGCCTGGTTTCCCTAACCGCTTCCATCGTGGCTCCTGCTAACAGGCGCCGTGTTTCCACACCATCATCGAGAAACATTGAGCCAAATTTAAAATGTTCCCAGACGAAAAAGGAAGTACTAATAATGTGTGTTTTCATCAACGGCTTAGGAACAAAACAACAAAGCTCCTGCAGAGCATAATCCATCACATCTAAACAGGAAGTGTTGCTATTGGAAACTTGCGGTCACGTTAGCGAATGCTGGCAAAGATTTTAAGCATAACAGAAAAATCCAGGAAGTTTTTCTGCCAGATCGTCCAGCCAGTTTCTAAAAATATCACATTTCATTGCGCAGTAACCTGTCATTAAATTCTCCTGAGAGTTTTGAGCAAACTTTAAATATATTGCAAAAAAAAAAGGAAATTCTAATTATGAATGTTTTCATCAACTGGTTTGGAGCCAATCAACCTGGTGGTGCAACGAGTGATGTCATCAGACGCTGTAACAAACAGGAAGTAGAAGCTGGAAGCTGCATGAACCGCACAGCTCAGGGTAGCACTGCAGAAACTAAATCCTGTTATGGGTTAGTTTATATACATTCCTGCACTCAGGATAAGAAACAATGACTTTCATATGACTTCTGGACTTTCATGAACACCAGATCTGATCTAATGAAGGCGACGCCCTTCAGCTGCTCTGTTCGGTTCAGACCGTTTGTTTTACGGTTCAGACGATGTGATATTGATCTGAAGGAAACAGTGGATGGATGATCACATGCAGGCTGAACAGATCAATACAACAGATGATTGTTTAAGACTGAACCGCTTTTTGTGAACAGATCAGATTCTTCATGTTGTTCCTTAATAAAAATATCAATAGAAAAAAAAACTAATGACTTGATTTATGTCAATAATTCCTTAATATTGATGAAAAAGTTCCAGTTCTACTGACTGTGATGATTATCATTATTTCACTGAAAGCAAAACATTTTTTACATTTTATAAGTTCATTTATTTTCCATCAGTTTTAAGAATTCATTCTTAAAACTGTTTGTACTGAGCACCTTTGACCCCGGCGCTGCGGTCCAGCCGGTCCTCCAGCTGCAGCCGGAGCCGGTCGTTGGTCTGGATGGACTCCTCCAGTCTCCGCCTCAGACTCCGGATCTCTGCCAGATGTTCCTTCATCAGATCCGAACCTGCAGCAGAAACACCAACAGGAAGTGAACAGGAAGTAAGCGTCCGGCCTGGTTCTGCCTGCGGAGCGGCGGCTGAACCTGCGTGTCCGGTTCCCGACTGGTAACCCGACGATCCAGACGAAAGGTCGGCTCCCGCGCCGCACGGCGTTTCCCACAACGCGCCTCTCTCCGGCAGGCCGGCCCCGACTCGCGTTGCCATGGCGACGTCCAGGCCTCCGAACGGAGGAGGAGGGAAGGCTTGGTAGGAGAGCGGCAGGCAGCCGGCGGAGTCGGCATGATGCTGAGGGACGAACCGTGGGAGACCGTGGAGAGACCTGGGAGTGGAAAACCCTGCAGAGGAGAGCGCTAACGCGTTAGCATGCTAGCATGACCGCACCAGAATCACACACACAGTTGAGCATAAACATCTACACACACGTTTTACCAAACACACCCGGCGTGCCGCAGGGCTGAGAACTCGGCATCATGCATCCGAATATCTGGCGGCGTTTGTAAAGATTAGCAGCAATAATTTGGTTTATTTAGTCATCAGAGAAAAATCAGGTTCAAGTTATTTATTCTATTTCAGACTCAATATTTATTGTCAAATATTTGGTCTGAAGCTAAATATTTAGCTCACAGGTTAATATTTCGGGAACATGCAAATCCTTACCAACAACCGGAAGTGGACTACCAAAATAAAAGCTTGCTCTCTAGAAACTCTTTGTAAAGTCCTGGTTCGTGCAAGGAGTTTAAAGAATGGCTAACTTAGCTATTAGCTTAAGGTAGGGTTAGCTAAACATTTAGCTTAAAGCTAAATATTTAGTTATGACTGAATAAATAAAATGGTGAAAAAACGTTTGTTTTCTTCTTTCAGTGTTTGAGCAAACCTTTTACCTTCATTCATAACGCCGATGCAATATTATAATAATACTATTATTATTATTATCATCATCAGTTCTTTTCTCTCTGACTTTACAGTGAAACTAATCCATAACCTGCTGGGACATTAACTCTGCATCTCTGCCCAAAGACCTGAGAGAACAGATTATTTCAGTGGGAGTCATCTGGTTTTTAGTTTTCATTCGTCTGGTGTTTAGTTTTTAGTCGTCTGGTTTTTAGTTTTTATTTGTCTGGTTTTTAGTTTTTATTCATCTGATTTTTAGATTTTAGTCTGGTTTTTAGTTGTTAGTTGTCTGGTTTTTCGTTTTTATTTGAAGGGTTTTTAGTTTTTATTCATCTGATTTTTAGATTTTAGTCTGGTTTTTAGTCGTCTGGTTTTTAGTTGTTAGTTGTCTGGTTTTTAGTTTTTAGTCGTCTGGTTTTTAGTTTTTACTCGTCTGGTTTTTAGTTTTTAGTCGTCTGGTTTTTAGTTTTTATTCATCTGATTTTTAGATTTTAGTCTGGTTTTTAGTCGTCTGGTTTTTAGTTGTTAGTTGTCTGGTTTTTAGTTTTTAGTCGTCTGGTTTTTAGTTTTTATTTGTCTGGTTTTTAGTTTTTATTCATCTGATTTTTAGATTTTAGTCTGGTTTTTAGTTGTTAGTTGTCTGGTTTTTAGTTTTTAGTCGTCTGGTTTTTAGTTTTTAGTCTGGTTTTTAGTTTTTATTCGTCTGGTTTTTAGTTTTTAGTTGTTTGGTTTTTAGTTTTTAGTCTGGTTTTTAGTTTTTATTCGTCTGGTTTTTAGTTGTTAGTCGTCTGGTTTTTAGTTTTTAGTTACCTGGTTTTTAGTTTTTAGTCTGGTTTTTAGTTTTTATTCGTCTGGTTTTTAGTTTTTACTCGTTTGGTTTTTAGTTTTTAGTCTGGTTTTTAGTTTTTATTCGTCTGGTTTTTAATTTTTAGTCGTCTGGTTTTTAGTTGTTAGTTACCTGGTTTTTAGTTTTTAGTCTGGTTTTTAGTTTTTATTCGTCTGGTTTTTAATTTTTAGTCGTCTGGTTTTTAGTTTTTAGTTACCTGGTTTTTAGTTTTTAGTTACCTGGTTTTTAGTTTTTAGTCTGGTTTTTAGTTTTTATTTGTCTGGTTTTTAATTTTTAGTCGTCTGGTTTTTAGTTTTTAGTCGTCTGGTTTTTAGTTGTTAGTTGTCTGGTTTTTAGTTTTTCACTCGGCTGTAAACTCCATGCAGTCGGAGTCGCAACGACTCACTGCTGTCGGCTCTCAGCTGCTTCTGTAGCGTCTGCAGCTCCTGCTGAACCGCGGCCAGAGAGAAAGCCGGCGCCATGCTCCTCTGGGAGCGGCCGCCATGTTTGATCGGGGAGGATAGGGGGGGGCAACAGGGGGCTGGGAGGAGAGACAGGGTGAGGAAGAGCGATGAACAGGAAGAAGGCGGGGCTTCAGCTGCTTCTCACCTGATTGGCTCTGCAGATCTGCAGGTCTGAGCGGAGAGCCGGAGCAATGCATGCTGGGACAGCTGAGGCGGGACTGGGAGCGTTGGGAGGAGCCGACGGACGGCCGGCGGGACGCGGCGCCGAGCGGAGACGCTGAAACAGACGAGGACAAACTTCTCCTTACAGTGACTATGAAATCATCATTACTTTAGATCCACAGCAGAACGTGGGAGGAAAACCACAGGTTGTTCTCTAAACACAGCAGAGAACAAAATGTTTCTCTTATTTCACTGATTAGATGCAAGAGAAACGTTTTAAAGCCAAATGGACTGAGCTTTTTTAGAGCTTTGCACTAAAGTCACCCTCACAAACATTTATAAACCGATACGCAGATCGGTAGGCAATTTGGCGTTCAGTGCCTTTCCCAGAGGCACATCTTCTGATTGCAAGATGACTACTCTACCCACACAGCCACAGTTTGTAGTTTAAATGTGTGTTCTGCTGCCCCCTGCTGGTCAGATTTTAACAGTTTGTAGTTTAAATGTGTGTTCTGCTGCCCCCTGCTGGTCAGATTTTAACAGTTTGTAGTTTAAATGTGTGTTCTGCTGCCCCCTGCTGGTCAGATTTTAACAGTTTGTAGTTTAAATGTGTGTTCTGCTGCCCCCTGCTGGTCAGATTTTAACAGTTTGTAGTTTATATGTGTGTTCTGCTGCCCCCTGCTGGTCAGATTTTAACAGTTTGTAGTTTATATGTGTGTTCTGCTGCCCCCTGCTGGTCAGATTTTAACAGTTTGTAGTTTATATGTGTGTTCTGCTGCCCCCTGCTGGTCAGATTTTAACAGTTTGTAGTTTATATGTGTGTTCTGCTGCCCCCTGCTGGTCAGATTTTAACAGTTTGTAGTTTATATGTGTGTTCTGCTGCCCCCCGCTGGTCAGACTCACCGGTCCCAGTGGCATTCCTGTTTTCCTCGAGTCCGATTCCGCCGGCAGCGTCTGCGTCGCAGCACAACTCCGGGTTGCCGTTGGTGGAGCCGTGCTCGTCCGACACATAGGAGATGCGATCTGATTGGTCGGTGATGTCAGAGAGGGCGTGGCTGCTGCTGGGCGAGTCAGAGCGATGATGATGATGCTGAAAGTCGAGTTTGGCTTGGAGAGACTCGATAACTTTATCCTTCTGCTGCAGCTCCTTACTGAGCCTGACACAGAAACACAGAAACATGACAAAACTTCAGGCGTCAGAACCGGATCCACACTGAGGTCAGACGCTATGGGTTTCAGGCAGCAGGCCAAAGGTCAAAGGCCACGACACACTGAACCAGTAGGCTGACTGGATGGGCTGAAAGAGAAACGAAATCCTACCAACACATCACTGGTGAGCACACCCTCTGCTAATCCGCTAAGAGCCAAGCTAATGTCTAGGTTAGCGCTTTAGCATTTTGATAAATTTGAAAAGCTAATTTCCTGATTTTCTAAACTTACAGTAGAATAAACTTCAACATTTGTTTGATTAACTACTGTTAAGTAGTTAGCAGCTTATCTCCATGCTCTTATTTTGACATGTGCATACGTACAGGAACAAAACAAGAAGCTAAACTGAAAGAGGGACTAAATATTTTAGAAATGTAAAGATTATGAAATATTTAGAGATGAGAGTTGATGAGTATATGTGGGTTTAATGAGCTGGACGTCGGAGCGTTAGCAGGAAGTGAGTCACCTGCTGAGGCGTGGCGTCGCTCCACCGAAGCCTCTTAGTGACCGCAGGCCTCACGTGTTCACAGGAGCAGCGCTCTGGCACGGAGCCACCAGATAAAAATAAAAACGGGGACGGACCCGACCGCACGGCTTCACGGCTGCAGCTGAAATGTGTGGCCTGCAGCTGATTTAATTAACGAGACGCGTTGAAAGTCACAGGAATCGATGCTTCATTGGCGCCCGAACAGCAGTGATGCTCTAAACAATACGGCTGTCTGCTAATCAAGAGGAATCAAATCCACGGCTAGGTTAGCATGAGCGGCTCTGCTCTGCACTCACGATTTAACTAGACCAGTTTGATGAAGAAACCTGCTGTAAAAACTCACTTTTCCCTTCTGAATGTTTGTGGAAAAGCTTTGAGCAGCTTTCAAAGGTCCAGATCTAAACCTGAACAAGATCCACATCATTGGCATAAAGTCCAGTTTGGAGGCTGGACTGAAGGGAACTGCAGGGTCGACCCGAACCGCCAAAATCCGTTCTCACAAATCATTTTGTTCTCAGCCTCATGTTGTCTGGCATTCAGTTTACAAACCTGAAGGTTTCCAGACCAAATGCTACTTACTGTTAGTCTGCTACTTTAGCATTGCTAATCTAGATGAAACGTTTCTAGATTTTGGCTGCAATTGATTTGAAATCCTGACATTTCCCCCCCCCCCTAACTACCACATGCTTGGGTTTCAGGGTTCTGCAGGGTTCTGCTGGGTTCTGCTGGGTTTTAGGGTTCTGCTGGGTTCTGCAGGGTTCTGCTGGGTTTCAGGGTTCTGCAGGGTTCTGCTGGGTTCTGCTGGGTTCTGCTGGGTTTTAGGGTTCTGCTGGGTTCTGCAGGGTTCTGCTGGGTTTCAGGGTTCTGCAGGGTTCTGCTGGGTTCTGCTGGGTCCGGGTCAGTCTTACTTGTGCAGCTGTGTGAGCATGGCTCTCCTCTCCTGCGCCTTCCACTCCCACAGGCTGAAGGAGAACAGAGCGTCTCTGTACAGCGGGCTGCTCCTCGACAGCATCGTCTTCCACAGCGGCGCCATCCAGAACTGTCCGACCCGTCCACCGGGTTACCGACCTGCCACAGCCAAGCGCTCGCCGCAGCACTCCGGCGCCGACTGCCTCATTGGTCCTGGGTCGTGACCCCAAGGGATGAAGACAGCAGCCAGAGAGCAGGTGAAAAGCAAATCCTGATTAGGTCCAAACCACCAGAGAGACTTTGGTGGCTCCAAAGGCAGATGGTGGGTCAGCTGCTCGGTCAGCTGATCGGTCCGTCCTGGTCTCTGCTCTTTCCAAACCGAGTCTGTTTGAGCCGCCGCGGGGACGCAGCGAGGACCCAGCGGCGAGCGCAGGGCTTCACGCTCCAGCAGCCACAGAGAGGCAGACTTCCTCTTTCATCGGCGGTTCCGATCGGTGCCAAGTGGATCCTCCGATCCAAACAGCGCTGAGGTCAGGAACCGCAGCCGGAGAATCTCTCCATGTCAGGACAGGAAGCTCCAGCTTAATAACCGGGAATCTAGCGGCAGCCGCTGCAGCACAGCGCGGCGCCTCGTGCTGCAGCCTTTAGCTCCTCCTGACCCAGTTCCCCCCAGCCGGGCTTTAATAGCTTAACCTGATTAGCGGCTGCGCTAACGACGCTGCTGGACCAGAACTGCAGTCACACTGGGAAACCCAGAGGTCAAGAGGTCAAAGAGGGGAAACACCCAGGGGCTGGTGCTGGGATTACTGGGATAAACATGAATTATGATGATTAGACCAGAACCAGAGCAGAACCAGAGCAGAACCATTACTGCTGATATGGTCCGGGTTAAGAAATTAAATCTGAGGCTTTTAATGATTAACAGCAATTTATGCAATTATACTGTCCATCATCCATCCATCATCCATCCATCATCCATCCATCATCCAACCATCATCCATCATCCATCATCCAACCATCATCCATCCATCATCCATCCATCATCCATCCATCATCCATCCATCCATCCATCCATCCATCATCCATCCATCATCCAACCATCATCCATCCATCATCCATCCATCATCCAACCATCATCCATCATCCATCCATCATCCAACCATCATCCATCCATCATCCATCATC
>CAEGAD010092147.1:0-16266 GCA_903067055.1 Poeciliopsis paucimaculata | reverse complement strand
GGATTCATCGGGCTCAAATTGTGAAAGAGTGGTTCAGGGAGCATGAGACATCTTTTTCACACATGGATTGGCCACCAGAGTCCAGACCTTAACCCCATTGAGAATCTTTGGGATGTGCTGGAGAAGGCTTTGCGCAGTGGTCGGACTCTCCCAGCATCAATACAAGATCTTGGTGAAGGATTAATGCAACACTGGATGGAAATAAATCTTGTGACACTGCAGAAGCTTATTGAAACAATGCCACAGCAAATGCGGGCTGTAATCAAAGCTAAAGGCAGTCCAACAAAAGATGAGAGAGTGTGACCATTTTTTGGTGGCGACTTTTATTTTGGCCAGGCAGTGTATTATTCCCATGCCCTAGCTTGGTTGTCCATAGAAACAATTTGACCCATTAACCTGGAAAATGAATTCAGGAGACGTATCTTCATTTACCGAAAATCTTTCAAGATAAAACAAGTTGTAAAACTCATTGAAGAGAGAAACATTTTCCTTAAAACAAGATAAGTTTTATTTTTTGTTATTACATTAAATTTTTATGTTACAACAAGATGCAAAACTTGTTTTAACAAGATATAAAGATTCACTCCTCTGACACTTTGACTTGTTAGAAGCACCTAAAGGAGCTTGCTCCTTCTTCCCACATTGTTTCTTCTAGATGATGTAAAAATCCCAAGACGTGTTGCTGTTTTACTGTTACAACCTTTCTTGTTTAAAAGAGAAAATATTTTGATTTTAATGAGATATAAACAAGCTTATAACAAGTTTTTTTAACTGCAAAATTTTAAACACGGCTCCTGCATTTATTTACAATCTCTGGCAGTTAAATGTTTCCGTACATTAATAAGTGTAAAAAAGGACCAAGGAATCATTTCCAAGACTTCTGACCTCGTTGGCTCCACATGCACAGCTCAGGTGCTGCAAGTCACAGGTCAGGGCTCAAAGCTCAGGGCTCCTTTTTGCTTCTACAAACTGGGATTTTACATTTTGTCAAACATTAATGACTCCAACTCTATTAAAGATTTTATATTGTATGGAATTCAGAGTTCATCCATCTGCAATGGTTTGTTCACTACTATATGACTGCCTTTATTAGCAATATGAAACATGAGGAGGCTCTCTTCTAAAGATTCAATATGTGGCAAAAAATGTCATCTGGGAGGCAGAAATTGAGAAATAGAAAGATAGATGGAGAAAGAGAGAGAAAGAGAGAGAGAGAGAAGTACTGCAGGAGAGAACAGAGGAAATGGAGGCAGAAACAGAAAACCACAGTACCAATGTGAACCTTGATGGGTTGGACGCACGCACAGCATGAAGCACAATCAGCATGCACCGCCGAAAATGATGTTCTTACACTCGCAACGAAATGTGCACACGCATTCCATTCACACCCAAACACACACATGCAGTGGCAAAATAACAACACAGAGACGTCGCACACACAACTACCCTGAGAAGGACCCTTTTATGTGCTTGTCCTGCTGGGTGGGAGACTAGGAAGAACAGAACCCATCATTATTACCAGAACACAATACTGCACAACCACAAGGGAAGGGGCAGAGGGGGTGAAGCAATCTGTCTAAGACACACCCGCACACACACGCATCCACGCACACATCTCAGTGTCAGAATAAAGTGGCTGAGGGAGCATAAACAGCTTAACATTCAGTGCCGGATCAGTAGACAGTATGTAAATTGAATACTGAGTGTGCTGATGAAAGACTAACCACACACATAAAACATTGTAGGTTGAACAAACAGCCTTTGTGCAGCACTGCATCCTGACACTCCACCACAGCTCAGTTTGTGGACCCTCAGTAGAACGCGCTCGGCGCCGACGGCTTGACTCTGAGCCGCTCTCTGACCAGAGGCGGTCCCATCTCCCAGCAGCAGCACATGGTTACACTTTCTGCAGAACGTTCACTCATTTCTATTGGCGGTGTAAGGGAAACACAGCTCTGATGTCCATGTCACACACTTCAAGCTGGGAGCCTTTCCAACATACACACACACACGCACACGCCCACCCCCACACACACACAGCAGACAGACTCTGATTGAGACACTTTTGCTCAGTTCAAGCTTTGCTGGGATGAGAATTAGAACTGCTTTAAACCTGGAAGCAACTGGTTACAAATATCTGCAGTGCAGGTTAGAATTATGGACGTAAATGACATGTATTTACTTCCATAATTCTGTGGTTGTGCAGTACATATTAATTTGGGGTTTTCAAATGCTTCTATTAACTGTTCTTGTTCCATTATAATGTCACCATATGACATAGAACTTTGATGATTTGTTTACAGCTAGAATTTTAATCTACACATGGTCAAATACATGCATACAGCTCAAATAAAGTCTGAGTGAATAAGTGGTATCTCATGTAAACACTTCTTGTATGAACCAACAAGCATCTGGTGCAGTAGTGCCCAAAGTGGGGTCCTGGAGGGCCGACATCCTGCATGTTTTATTTCTCCCCCTGGTTTAACACACCTGGATCAAATAATGGCTCTTTAGAGGCCTAAAAAGAACATTGACCTGCTGAGGAGTTTGTTACTAACACCAGGGAGAGAACTGAAATATGCAGGGTCCCTAAGCGCCAAAGTCGACCTTTGAGGACCGACTTTGGGAACCACTGATCTCGCATAACTCTGGCTGGATATGTGTCATCTCCTCTCAGCAGGAGTTTATTTTAAATCAGTTGTTTTCCTCATACAGACTGGATGGTTGACAAGAGGTCACGCCTTTCTGAAGGCTAATTCTGAACCCAAGTGACAATATTTGTTTCATTTTCAGCTGGTGCGGTTTGCTTTTAGACAAACTGCAAACCGCACTGTGCCAAAACTAACAAGTTTTGAGCAACACGTTCCCCTCCTTGCCTGTGGTGGCGCTGCAGCAAGAACCACTGAAGAAAACAAAATAGCATTCACTGGAAGCTAAACCTTCTATCAGGATTATGCTCACAATGCTTTACAGTTGATCCAGTTTTACTTTGTTTAAAACCACACTTTGCCTCTTCCAAACATAGTTGTGGGTTTGGTGTCATTTTCACCAAATGACTTTTTCTCTGGCCCATCTGACCATAAATTTTCTGCATTAGTCACTTAATTTATCCATGAGAGTTGCTGCAACATTCAGTCAAGCACGAAGGTGTTGGCAGCCTCAGTCTTTTCCTTTTAAAACATGATCAGCTGGTGCTCCAATATTTCCTGCTTCTCACTCTTGATCATCCTCAAGACCTTTTTTAATTCAAGGGTAAAAGTTTATATTATCCCAGTCGCTGGAGAGTGGGCACCATTCAGAATGTTTTCCAGCTGTGAAAAAATGGGATGGCTGTGGCTCACAATAGAAATCTGCAAAAAGACATCAGAAAGTTGTGGGTTTGGTTCCAGCTAAAGGTGTTTGTTAAGGCGAGTGAGAACAGGGCAGGGCCCAGAATGGGGCCCTGAGGTCTACTGAGCAACCACTGTGGTAAAGAGAAAAACACAACAATTCATCTTATTTAGTTAGATATTACCCAGCAGCAGGAATTGAACACATCGATGAAAACTATACACTATATTTTATTTATTGTTTCACTGCAGGGAAAATCCAACCACAATCCAAACTGCATTAAGTTGCCCACATTGCAGATTTCTTACATTTCGAAGTAGCAACAACATGCTGTGTACCAGCTTTTCACTGGCTCAGTCAGTTACTGGATGTGGCGGGGTCACTGCCTCCAGCTACACTTAAAGAGCTTTGACCTTTTTACTGAGAGATATAGCACAGCTGCCAATCACTGCTCAGAAAGAAGACAATTTAAATGGTCTTAAGTCTGCTGTAAACTTGTTTAAATATGCTTCAGACTAATGTTGAAATGTTGAAATGAACAACACATACACACATGAATAAAATACCACTATGTTAATGACCGAAAACCCACAAAGGTCACTGAAATGACTTGAAGCACTAATCAATGAAAGTGTTTTCTTAAAAAAACACATCTTAAAAAATGAACTAATGAAGCAGACTTGAACAAAAAAAGTCTAAAAGTCTTTATACTTTTTGCAATATCAAAAATAAAGATAATTTCAAAGGCTGGTCTATGGCCAGAAAAAAACCTGGTCATAGATTCAAGATGATTGCCTGATTAGGCAAGGTCTCTTTCTTTCCCTAATGTGGGATCAGTTTACAATCTAGTGGCAAATCATAAACTGTGTGTCCTGTAAGATTCCATAGCATCACATGGAAGAGTCATATTTTACTGACTTTCTACCATCAAAGAGATTGGGCCGACCACCAGAGGATTAGAAGACAATGGACATCTACAGTGTTACCATTGGACTGTGGGCTGTGAAAGCAGGAAGACTTGTGTGAATACAACAAAATAACTTTCTCTAGTACTCCACTTGTAATCAGTGAGCCTAATAAAATTAAACAAAACAGTCAAGTACATTGGGGTTACACAATGTGACAAAGATTCAAACCATTAGCAATTCAAAATTGCAATTGCAACCTGACCAGTCAGTGAACAGAGAAGGTGGTGAATGCCAAAGTTGATTTTCTGCACAGTTTTAGAACTGCAGTCTATTTATGGTTGTAGTTTCATAATGTTAACAGAGGCAGTGAACGAAGCCACTCGGGCTCCAAATATTAATAATTATTAGTAATTAAAGTCAAAATCAATTAAATTAAAGACATGTCATTGTGGACAAAGATGTTGTAACATCATACTGTAGTTTCCTTCATGATTGAACTGGCCCCCTGCATAAGTCACAGTCAAAGGTTAGCGATATGGTAAAATCAGGTCCAGTCATTTAACACTTCATCAGAGTCCATGCCTCCAGCAAGCAATCGTTTTTCAGTAGCTGATGATGACTAGTGTAACTGAGTTGAAATCAAAGTGCACCTAAATTCCTTCACAGCAATTAAAAAACATTTACCAGTTAAGGCAATGAGTTATCTGGTTTAGAAGATGGCGACTATGTTAGAGATGAACAGGCTAGTTTGACATTTTTTCCAGTAAAAAAAAGTTAGTCCTCAATTTAACCTGTCATTTGAAGGTAATCTTTGTCTAACATTCAACTTTGATCTCTAAGGGCCAGATAGATTTTCACATAATAATTTAATAATTTGATGACATGGGTTATAACTACAGACTTCCTCCTCAGATTCTTCTAAAAACAGAGAGAAGGGATAATTAATATTCCAGATTATTACGTCAAGCCTGTTTTCTTCCAGATAAAAAAAAATTTTTAAAAATACAGAGTGACTCCTGGAAGGGTTAGCTGAAACTAATGTGATGTTGCGCCATCCCATTCTGAAATACTCTGGCACATCCACGTCATCTACATTTCACATAAATTTCGCCCCAATTTTCATGCAAATCTGTGAATAGAAGCAAATGCTAATGCAGCTTTCTATCCACCGTTTTCTGAGGGTTGATCAAGATGAACATTGACCAACAAAAACTATTACCATAGAGAGAGTCAGTAAACCATAAGACAGCAGAAATTCTGCAGCATAATTAGGAACACCTGACAGTCTTGAAGAGTTAAAAAAAAAAAAAAAAAACACCTGATGAAAATGTGACAATTTGTTTTAAAGCCAGATACCTTTGGTAATGTTTCCCTTAGCTCTATACAGAGTTATGTATTGGCAGTTTTTTGTTCATCATCACTGAGATGACTGCTCTAAATATTAGTGTTACACACATTTCATGTTAGGATGTATTTTCTTCTGTTTGTTTGTGAAGATATTATTCCAATTTCAAATAATTTGTTGTGTTTAAAACAGATTTCTTGAAGATAGATGGAAGCAGGCCAAGCATTTGTTTGCTTTTATTTGACATACAAACACAATTACATCTATTAAAGAGGTGTTTGGGTACTACTAGCACTGCATTGTATGGAGTAATTAAGAGTAGTAAAGTTGTAAGTGTATACGTAGATACATAACAGCCATACCTTCATACCAAGTAATCATTCTGAACGGAAAATCCTGAGAACCAAGTCCTGTCAAGTGGAGCTGAGTACGTTCTAGTAGCAAACAGGTTTTAATCTTCTTAGTAATCAAGTGCTGCAAAAATAATGCAGTTCAAATATTTACAAGAAAACTTTTCAAGAAACTATCTCAGTGTACTACTGTGTTAATAACAATCACAACTTCCCATTGGTTGCACAGCAGCTCTGTGATCCCAGGGCGTGAAGGGAGTCGCTCCTGTGTTGACTTCCTTAAGAATGCATTTACATTCCAACAAATTCAGCCTATGAGTGGTTCTGAGTGGTTCATTTATATGAACTGCCTATATGCCATATTGCTCTCGCTGGAGCGGTTTGCAGCCAAGTGTGAAGCAGCCGGGATGAGGATCGGTGCCTCCAAATGGTCTTGAGCCGGAAAAGGGTAGAGTGCCTTCTCCGGGTCGAGGAGGGTGTCCTGCCCCAAGTGGAAGAGTTCAAGTATCTCGGGATCTTGTTCACAAATGAGGGAAGAAGTGACCATGAGATCAGCAGGCGGATTGGCGCAGTGTCTGCTGTGAAGCAGGCGCTGTACTGGTCCGTCGTGGTGAAGAGGAAGCTGAGCCAAACACCAAAGCTCTCGATTTACCGGTCGATCTATGTTCTTACGCTCATCTATGGTCATGAGCTTCGGGTCATGACCGAAAGAATGAGAGCTCGAATACAAGCAGCCGAAATGGGTTTCCTCCGTAGGGTGGCTGGGCTCTCCCTTAGAGATAAGGTGAGAAGCTTGGTCATCCAGGAGGGACTCAGAGTAGAGCCGCTGCTCCTCCACATCGAGAGATGTCAGTTGAAGTGGCTCGGGCATCTGGTCAGGATGCATCCTGGACGTCCAGGATGCGTTTCGTGCCCGAAACACATCCCACCATGCCCGTGTTTCGGGCACGTCCCACCGGGAGGAGGCCATGGGGAAGACCCAAGACACGCTGGAGGGACTCCCGGCTGGCCTGGGAAGGTCTTGGGGTTCCCCCGGAGGAGCTGGAAGAAGTGGCTGGGGAGAGGGAAGCCTGGGATTGAATTAAGAAGTCTACCTTCTTAAGCTGCTATCCCCGCAACACAACCCCGGATACTCAGTAGACGAGCGGACGGACGGACAGATGGACGGATGGATGGATTGCAATACACAACTCATGCTCATATGAAACAGAAATGCATGTTGGTGCATATGCTGCCAATTAAACTGATATATTAGTCTGAGAGACCAGGTCAGTCAGTATTCGATTGATTATCACAGAATTAGATCAATGTGGAAAATGAATCAGATGATCTTTATTGTTCTCAAGGGGATATTCACTGGGCAGTGAGATGACGGCATGTTAAAGGAAACATCTTTATCACCATGCCACGGCACTTATAAAGAGTAAACAGTGGCATGCTTTGTCCCTGACTCCCTGCTGACTTAGAACTGGGTAACCAAAATGGTTGTACCAAAGTGAACAAACAGAACACAATGACTTTGTCCATTAGCAATTCTGCAATTATACTTGTCATTTTTCTACAAGCTAGCTGAGCTGCATGACAGCGTTATAGGCTGTAAAATCGTTGGCAGTTTGCCTGAGAAGCATGCTCTTTAAAACACATTAGTTTTATTTAGCAATCCCAGAGGACAACAGCCACATCACCAGACAAGAGGATAGCGCAGTGATGCAAACATAATTAATTTTGATCAATGAAAATAAGAAATTATGTTCCATATTTTTAGGTATTCAGAAGGTGATTAGATTTTTATTCTGGAATTAAAAGAAAAAATCAGGGACGACAGATTTCAATGTCATATTCTTCAAAAAATCCATCCATCTTTCCATCCATCCATCCATCCATACAATTTTCCTGAGACTGTCCAGTTTGTCCTCTCAGTAGGTGTTACGACTGGCATCGTCAACTTAATTATGCCAATATGAGTATGCAGGTACCTCTCTCTGATTGGTTCCTAGAAGACGATGGAGACGTCCAATTGGCAGCCTCCCGGAGGTGATGGATATAAAAGTTGCTGACGGACTTCCTGCCATCCATCCTCAGCTCATCTCAACTGGCCACACTGTTTGTCTGTTAACATTATGTAAAATTCTGGAGTTTGTAGGAGTGAGCTACTGTTCATGTTTCCTTAGTTTTCTCATGTTTTTCTTAGTTACGGAGGTAAGTTTTTGTCATTTGGTTTATTTACTTTCAATTAGATAAGTTGGTTAATATTCAAATAATTTCCTTTTGTTTGTTGTTTTTGGCATTAGCTCACTCTGAAGCCATATACTTGGAACATCTTAATCAAAAACACATCTTTTTAAAATAAATATTATAAAATGTTCAACTTCATGTGTGTTGGCTGCTTAGGATATGAAGAGGATGGATCCTTCATGTTATGACCTGACCACCTCTAGACAGGTCGTAACAGTGGATTATTCCCCACAGACTTCCCATCCAGTTCAGAGTACCTCAGTTGAGTCATTTAATGCAGATGAGCAGTTACATTTGTTCAGATGGAAATCCTCATTTTATCTCTAAGGGTGAACGAAGTCACCATACAGAAGAAGTTTGAACCCATGATCTTTGTATTTCAGTCCATATCCATGTTTCATAAGCAGAACATAGATAAATTGGTAATCATGAACTTCTCTTCTCAGCCTCATTCTTTCTACACCACATCACAGTCCCCACTTGGATGTGAAGCCCTCCAGTATCTGTAAACTTTCAAGTGAATAAAGTTCAATATCTGCTTTGAAGTTTTGGTAAATGACTGTCAAGAATTTTTCAAGTAATTAAATGTTTGTATTCATGCTCTTATTTTGAAGTCGGTGAAGACTGTTTTCTTTTCTCACATTCACACAAGAGACGCAAAATAAAACACAGACCACAAAGAACAAGACAAAAGCAAAAACATGACATATAAGGTCATTACAGGCAAGGTTCACCCTGGACAGGTCACCAGTTCATCACAGGGCAACATAGAGACAGACAGGACAAACAACCATACACACACACACAGATCAATTAATCTAACAGTCATGTTTTTGGTCTGTGTGAGGAAACCAGAGTACCCAGAAAGACCCCGGATTGAGGATCAAACCCAGGACCTTCTTGCAGCTAGGCAACAGTGCTACATACTGTACCACTGTGCAGCCACAGAGCATGTAATTTATAATGTCAACATTAAATTGCAGTTAAAGGGTTGTAGTCTTTGAAGGAAAGATATATTTTTAATTGAATTTAGCACGTTATCATTAGTTTCTGCAAATTACTGTGTTGTACAGAGCTTTAGCAGAACTAATGTTTATGATTAGTACTTTAGAGCACAACTAAGGTTTTTGTCTGACACATCCCATACCACCCCAACTGGACTGGTCTCATAACTATTAGAGAAAAAATGGCAGTCAAGTTGGATTGGTTAGGCATACAAGCTGAGGGAAACTCAACCAATCATTTATGATTCCAACTAAATCACAAATGATGATAAAGGGAACAGTTGGATAAAATAGAATACTTGTAGAAGCATACCTAACTGAGTGTATTAAATCACATTAATCAAAGTTATGCTGAAAACTAAAGAAAGCACAAGAACAGCGTTGTAGGTACAAAAGAGAAAATCTTACCTTCAGAATCTGTTGAAGGTAGAAGAAGATCAGCAAGTCCCTGATGCAAACATTATTCTAGTAAACACAAACTGAAAATGGTGGACTGGTCCAAAAGAACCCTGACATTAGCACTTTTAAAACCCATAACCTGTGGATAAAAAACGCACAAATCATGGCAGCCTTCGCTCACATTGCATGTGAAAGACAAAAGAAGGAATAGGTATTCATGTGAAAATATCGATCACTCGCTTCCTCACAGTGAAGAAGCGTGATAAATCACAAAAGACAACTTCACCGATCACCGGCAGCAGCTTCAGCAGCAGCTCTGTCTTTAATAATGATGCACTTCAGCATCAATAAATCCTTAGCGCATTCATTCTGAGCTTGTGATATAATTACCATTAACAAACAGAAACAGCTGCTGCTGGCCTTTAGACTCCTACAGGATTACACTCTGTGCCACACAGTCAGATCTGTACTTAGTTTGAAGTGCAAAGCAGGAGGTGAAGCTACTCCACAATAATGTTCCTCTGTTTTCATTCCAGATGCCCAGCCTGGACGCTCTTCCTGCTCACCACACATTCCTGCTGCTCACATGTTTTCATATTTTGCTCCTAACAACTGTGTTGAGGACAAACAGGAGGAAGAGTGCTTTTCTGGGTGAAAGTAATCCTGGCACGGTGATGAAAAGTGGAAGTGATGCGTTTCACATTGACTTCGGGATTGTTTGGAACAAATAGAGGAGTAAATGGTTGGTTAGAACAGCAAGAGATGACAAACAGTCAAATGAATAGAGGAAGAACAGACAGACACCTCAAAAAAAAACAACTTTAACTTATCACCCAAGAGAGAGGAAAGAAGTCTCAGTAGGAATGACAGAACACAACAATAAGCAGTGGCTGGCATAAAAAAAATTTAAATAATTTAAAAGAAATAAAGCCATAATCCCATCAACTCTGACTTAAATGGGATGTCAGTTTCAGATCAGTGGAGTCAACATGTTGGAGAGGTAATCAGTAAGTAAACAAAAAGCTAGTTCAATTATTCATTACAGAGGCACTGTGCTGTACTGCACAGCCAGAATTGGAGTCTTAACATACACCTGTTATATCCTGTTCATTCTGAGCCCATCATTCTGTAGTACCTCTGCAGCTTCCATTACTACAGCTTCATATCTGCAAGCGTGTATCTGCAGAACTAACGCCTGGTTCATTACAGAGACCACACACACAATGCTAAAAACACTCCAGCATAACGGGTTTGGTTGTGCAGTGTGTGGTGTGGAGCCACACAGCAGGAGTAACACACCACACACACACACACCCACACACACAGAGATTTTACTCTCCAACAATCAGATATCATATAGAAAATCTCACAAAAACCCTTGAGACCAAACTGAGTTCATGGCAAACTGGGAAGAAGCAGTGGTGATAATTTGTGGATTATATTTAACAGACAAAACTACACAAAGACATCTCTGATGTCCACTGGGTTTTCTGATGCGCCACGGCAGTCTTCTTTTTTTTTTTTTTACAATTCCTCTAATTACAGAATGCCTTTATTCCTGGACTATTTTAAGTTTTCCCTCTCAATTTTTTAACTTTTTAAAATCAGAGTATATCCCAGTTTTCTCTTGTAAATAGTGTGAAAATCATCTTAAAATACTTTTTTGGTGGAAATGTACTCCTCATGTGACAGTAATTTTCAGCTGTACAAATTTGCTCACATGAAAATAACTCCAGAATATGACATTCTGCCAAAAACTGAAATGAATCGTTTCCCAACCAAAAGGTGAAAATCTAGTTAAGATGTTGTTACGGAGCCATTTCTGCATTTTTGTAAAAAATATTTTTCCAAATTATTTTTGATGCTTTCTTTTCCAAATTGCAATTACCTGCTGCCATTAACTCCTTTTTTCTCTGTTTCTCTTAGGCATCTTTTTCTAAATATTCTATTTCACAGCTATAAAATACAGAAATGGATGTACTGTGTGTCATTTAAAACCTGTTATTTCCTGTTTTCACGCTCCCTGCATCAAAATGAGTATGAAAGCAAATGTAAGAACTGATACATTTTTATTTTCTTTTTCCCTTACCCTACCATTTTCTGCTTTAATGATGCTCACCATATCAGTCTTTTCAGTAATAAGGTCATGCAGCAGTGGAGTTTCCACTCCTGATGGCTTCCTTCATTTCTGATAGCTGAATTGTGAAAAACTCACCCTGAAACCCGACTGAAGCCTAGTAGAGGCAGGCTGTGTGTTTGCAGCCTGTGATTACCGGACATGGGAGGGCGCCTGCATGGACTTTGGCTCCACTTCATGTGCTTCCTTACTAAGAGCTGAAGTTGAGAGCTCGTAATTGGAGTCTGAGTGACCTTTTAACAGATCACAAACTTCAAAACACTTGTAAAATTTGTTCTGGCGCACCAGGGTAGGTCAACCACTCTAATAATTTTTTTAAATGGAACATGTGGAACACAGTGCTAAAAAATAACAATATAAATTGGCCATTTTATGCCTCCAACTCTTAGGAATTTGTACCCTGATTCCTAATAATTTTTGCACAGAAGTCAGTGTGTCACCTGCAATGCTCTTATCACATATCCCAGAAATTCAGAGAGTTTGAATCACAAATCTAATTTCTCCCACTTCCTTGTTTATAAGACACTGTGCTAATAGAGGGGTCATGATTAGTGTAATTATGATCAGAGACCAATATAATGGATAATGTCAGGATGATTGGAAACATCCCACACAGTGATGAATGCCTTCCCCTGATGTGTTGCCGTGTACTGAGCAAATTGAAGCCTCAAGTAAAGTGGCTTTGAAAGGGAGAAGAAAAGAATTGGGGAGGGAGGATTCAGCTCAGTCCCTCAGGTCAGATACAGAGAGTGGCCTGATGTAAACCGGCCCTTCAGATTGTCAAGATGTCTTTATGGATTATAGCAAACTAAAAGCACCTTGCATACCTTTAGAGAAACATTAGGTGCTATGCTGTCTAGGGGTTGCCAATAGTAAAGTTCTATTAATTACACCCTAACCCAACTTTATGAATGTCCTTTGTGTTGTCCACAACATATGAACTGAACCTGCTTGGGCTGGAAGTCATTCAGCCAGGAAGAAGCCTATACTTCTGAAAAGGAAACCTGGTAAAAACCAGCCCCATTCTTCAACACTTTGCTTCATGCAGAGGTTAGGTGCAGACATTTTTGTGGAGGCAATTAAATCAATCATTAATGAAACATTCCAATCTAAGTATCATCTTGGACTCTGAACTCAATGCATCTCATTCTCCAGGAGCTGTTGGAGTGTTCAGCAGTTCTGGACCGGAGGCTTTGGAGCACGCTTGTTACAAGATGGCATTCTGCAGGATTTCCTCCTGCTGGGCCTCGTTCAGAGAGGAATGAAGACTTCTGATTGTGTCAACTGGAGGAATGTTCCCTTATTTGAAAATTTTGCCTTTTGTAATTCCAGTGTGGCAACAGAGTGCAGATTCAGCCCCTGGCTCAACACCAAAACTTTAAGATGTTTGATTAAACACAAGCGGGTGAATAACTAATTTCATGTTCATAATTTATGTTAAATTGTCTATATGTTGTTAATGTCATCACAGAGAAAAAGTTAGATTAAAAGTAGGGTGTATAATTTGTATTAAAAATTATTTTTACATATTTGTTCATTTTAACAAATATGTAAAAAATAATCTTACATATTTGTAAAAATGATTATGTTGTGACAGTACGATATGAGACAGATAACCCGTGAAAAGATCCAGTCCTTCCACCTCCCTCTGTGCTGCCACTGGGGTCTGAAGAAGAGCACAACCAAAAACAACCAGTCAGAACCAGGAGTCTTAGTACTGCCAATCAACCTCATGTATTCATTGCATAATGTGCTAAAGGTAGAGAACAAGAAAATCATTTATCCCGTCATAATCTATGACCATTCTAACCAGCCTGCATTTGAGGCAGACTCTGCCCTTAGACCCGTTTTATCCACAGTATTTAGAGGGCAGGACAAAGTCTATTCCTTTTCCAAAACTCAAACACAGTCTGGAAAAATGGAAAAGATAGATAAATGCATCTGGTTGATCTCATGAACAGCCCAATACAACAATGATCAACATTACAACTGCTACTTGTTCATCTGCATGAAGGTTTTTGCCATCATTACAGCGAGCGGATGCTTGTGGTGAAATCAAAGATTAATGTTCCAGGCTGCAAAATGATAGATGTGAGCTCCGGCTTCAAATAGGTACAGGTTCTTTGAGGTTCTTTGTAAACCAGTAACTTTTCAGGCTGTGGTTCAAATATTCATATGCAGCCTATGATTGAAACATAGTTCAAATATGTACTATTAGGTAATTGCTCAAGTGAAAAACAACTGCCCGACACTGACATGAAGGTCACATAGATATAGAAGAAAACAGGACTGTTCAAATATTTTGAAGATTCATAAATCAAATAATAAAATAGATGATGAACATCCTCCAGCAATACCAGTTTTGAGTAGCAAGACAACCTAATAATTCCAGTACAACATGGTTCTGTCTGGCGTCTCTGGGTCTGAAGGGACAACAGATTACAACTGCATGTTCCACAAATAGTTTGGGTACAATATGTCTGTGTGGTTAAGATTAATACAGTTGAGCTGCTGAAAATATTTATGCAATAAAAACCAAACAAAATACAAACAAAATGTATTTCAACAGCCATGATAGAGTAGAAAACCACCAAGTAGCCAAAGATAAATGAAACACATTCAGTTATTTGCCCAAGTAGTGTAGCGCTAATCAGACCTTTGGGATTTAACATCAATTTCTCTAGACCTGATGTATGACTCATTCGAAATACTTTGCATTTTCTTTGTCTTATTCTTGGCTGATAAGGCAAAAATGCCTCCCAAAATATCTCAGGTAATGCAGTAACACAGTGAGCTTCACTACTTCACCATATAACGGTGTTAGTTTGTCAGAGGTCTGTTCTGTTTTCACATGGAGGCGGAGCCATCTTGTCTTGGTGTCATGTGAATTGGCCGTACAATATTCTCCTCACAAGAAGGAGAACCAGTCACAATCTCTGCTCACACCTGGGAGTTAGAATCACATCATCCTTGTTTAATCACAAGCCAAACTTCCACTTTCATCCAAATAGAACTCAGCAACAGAGACCAGCGCACCCAAGGCCAGACCTTAGCTTAATAAGCTTCAGTGTAAAATATGACATTGGTTATAGTTATCAGTGTTTTTGTTTGTGGGGAGTTTAGAAAACACATCTCTCCTGATTTGTTTTGCTTTGAGTTATTATTATTTAGGGGTCGAGACAATATAGTAAGCAAAGGAGAAAATAGCTGTCATTTTTTTCATTGCATTTTTGTTATTGATGATAACCTAACTCCAGGTTCATGCCCTGAGGGATTTTTTGTGTCCATCACTCCAACCTGACTGGTTGGAGTGTTTAGTCTTCATGTTAATGGTAGCCATGTTTCCTGAAAACCAAAGGGGAAGAATATTAAGGTAATCACCAATTTTATATTTCAAATTTGGATTTAATTGTTGTTATTTTGTAGAAACCAGATTTCACTTTATTATTGAAAGGGTTCTTTTGTTTTGCCAAAAAAAGCCTAATTTTAAAGGTCCTAATTGATTTGTGAAAACAATTCAAAATGTTAAGTATCCAAAGGAGAGATTTTTCTTTTCTGGAAACTCCAAATAGCTAAGCATTTTTTTTTGCCTTTGTGTACGTACAATTTTAACATATTAAACCCCAGAAGTTGTATGCATTTAGTCCAGGAGCGCCTGAAAGATCTCGTTTTGCTGCCATAAAGAGAATAAATGCACAATGACTGAAAACTACTTCAAACTTCAAACATCCCGACTACAAAAATGCAGTAGAAAGAAAATCTGTCAAACAGCCACGAATTGCAGCTGTCAGGGGAACGGAGTGAGAAGCAACAACAAAAGAAAAATCTTGTCAAAGAAAATGGTTCTGAGTTTCACAAGCTACAGAAGAGAAAATGACTGCTGGAGGAGCAGAAGCAAATGATGGTTTCATGTTTTCCTATTTCAAACATGTTGGATTACTGTGATTTGAGTAAAGTTTCCAAACAAGATCTGGAAAAAAATTTTTGGTTATTGTTACTCAAATGCTAAGCTTTTTATTTAGTCTGGCTATTGCAAAGAAGGTGTTGAATTTTAACTGTTTTAAAATGTTCTTGTGCTGTTTAGATCATACATTCAGATTGAAACTGTGTAGCAGCAAGAGAGAACCGTCCAATTAGGACATCATTTTGAACACCAGCAGACCTGTGATGGGGACGGAAGAAGCTGAAACGTCTGAAAAGACTTTCAGAGGCAGGAGCCTGGGAATCATGACTGAGCCATAGAGCCTGTCTAAGAGTCACCCCCTGCTTAGTTTGATGTACAGTACAGACCAAACGTTTGGACACACCTTTTCATTCAATGAGTTTCCTTTATTTTCATGACTATTGACATTGTAGATTCACACTGAAGGCATCAAAACTATGAATTAACACATGTGGAAATATGTACTAAACAAAAAAGTGTAAAACAACTGAAAATACACCTTATATTGTAGTTTCTTCAAAGTAGCAACCTTTTGCTGTGATTACTGCTTTGCACACACTCTGCATTCTCTTGATGAGCTTCAAGAGGTAGTCACCTGAAACGGTTTTCACTTCA